>BQNB010054363.1:0-39577 GCA_026074375.1 Tanacetum coccineum
TGAAGAAGTAAGGCATGGGGTTTGAGGTTTCAGATTCCAAAAAGTGTTTGTCAAAATGCAGAAATTATAGCTAGGCCTAGATGAGATAGTGGTCAACTGCACATAAATTCAGGGGGTCACGGTAGAAGAATCCGTGACCTCTGATGGCGGTCCCTTAATTACCCGGCGGTCCCATATATATTGGGGGGCCGCCCAGTATTTTAGGGGGCCATTTTCTGGAGACAGAAAGCTATTTTTTTTTCTTTAGAATTTCCTGATATGCTTGTATTTAAAAATTTAAAAATTTCTCTTTTTCAGTCAATCCTATTTCATCATGAATCATTTAATACTTATTATCCAACTTCACAATATCAACTATCTTGAGTTCTATGAGGGAAGCATATGTAGGCAAATTTTATCAGAAGATAAGCATGCATAATATCATATATATATATATACTACTATAGCAAAAGCTCTATCAAGGTGATGCAGAATTGGTTTAGCGATGATAAAATCTAAAGATCACTCATGGGCAAGCTAGTTGCCTATCTAAGTACTAAGTTACTAATAAGCTAGGCACTAAGTTTAAACACCTGATCATAATAGATTAGTAAATAATATAGAAAATAATGTTATAAAGCAATTTCCGTTATTGCTCACTTCTTTATGTTTCTCCACAACCTTCTAAGATTTTTTCCGATTGACCTTACTCCACCACGATGCTCATCTCATAATTGTACTTGACGGTTGTTGGATTTCGGTTTGGAGGGGTGTAAATGGTTTCAAGGTCAGGGTCAATGTTAGGTGGGTTTTGAAAGACTTGAGGAACTTGATTGGTTAAAGAATTGACATAACGAATGGGGGAAGGAGTACTTGCACGCGAGGTTCCTTCGTCATTTCCCATTGTCATCATCATCGTTAAGATGAGATGAGGATGGTTTTTTTGGATCGGAAGGCAGAAGAAGAAGAAGTGGAATGACGACCTCTTCTCGTGCCACGATCTCTTCTGGGTTTTCGCTCTAGTTGAGCGGCAAGAGGAGTCATGACACGATCGTACAAGATATAGGACTCATTTTCCAATTCAAGATTTTCCCTAACGATGAATTTAAATAAACGAGCTAATAACATGCCATAGGGTAGAATTAACCTCTTTTGTTTAGTAACCCACTCCATTCGTTTTGCTATGAAATAGGCAAGGTTGAATTTTTCGGAGTGTACGACACAATAAAAGCATATAACAAAAGACTTTTGCAGGAAACATGATCCCGCATGACCCCAGACAAAAGACATTTTCCTAGATAATTTCTTCTAAAAGCTTCAGGGTTGGCTCAATTTCACGAGTTAGAACTTGATATTCAAAGACATCAATCTCTTCCTTATGACGGATGCGACAGACTTGACCATCTCGATCAATTCGAATAGACAAAATGATGTCCTCAATGAAGGTAGGTTAGGTTTAGAGGACCCATCCGAAAGGCGATACCATATCCAACTCATCAAGTCTCCATCTACGTAAAGGGGACACAGCACCTTTACAAGTGGGTTCATTTACCAAAAAAGGAATTAGAGCAAATTCTTCAATGAGATTTAGGAAAAGAATGGTTGATGAATAACAAACGCGATAAACATTCGACCTCTCGTTGGAATAACTGACTCGATATTGACTATTAATAACTCGAGAATGATAGCAGGACAAATTGTTCATTTATTTCAACGGAGACACTCGAACTCGACAAAATGACAAAGAGCGAACATAGTTTAGATCCGCCAAAGTTAGTCAAAAAACCCACCCCGACCTCATGAATGTAACCACTTTCAAGGTCTCTTAGTTTTTCTTTTATAGGTGAACGGTATTCATGTGATATCTGTAACATCCGAGAATTTTCGAATTTAGAATGACGATGTCAATCTTTGACTTTTAGGGTCTGGCTTGACTTAAAAGAACGATCATCTAAATCACGTTTTCACGACTCGGGACTCTAAAGCAATTTCGATGTGGATATGGGACATTCCTGACACTTTTTAGTTTTGCCCGAAGACCTGGAAGAGCCGGAAAAGGGTCTCAAAACTAGCACCCGCAAAATTATTCGAACAAGTATACAACGCGGATACACAAAAACATTAAATTTGTTGTTTAGTTATCAGTATTTATTTAATAAGATACTAAACTAATTTTATTCATCTCATTTTTAATTAAACAGCGTTTCTTGAAAAACGCGGGAACTATTCGAGTTGTAAATCCTATTTTTATTTCAGACGGAGCTGAAAACGGTTCACAAAATGATAACAGTTATTTATTTAATGCCTTATAAACATATTTCTGATAATATTATCAAATAAATATCACTTTTGATCCAAAAAAATGATTATAAAAAAACAATGGCCGAAGTTTCGAGATTGAATCGTTCGTTAAGTCGCCCCAAATGAGTCACGAACCGTTTTTTATAAAAACACTAACTATACCAAATAATGTTTACACTTTTAACCCCTCAACTATTAGAAACTTTTCATTTTTGAATTAATTATTATTAAAAATCTTATACATCTTTTATCATTTCCATCACATATTATACACACATCCCTCTCATTTTCCTCTCCCCTCTCACCATCTTCTCGGGAGAGCCCACCGCACGCCGGCACCCACCGCCGCGCGGAAAACTTTTTCGGGCGGGAGTTTTCCGGACCAACACCATATATATCCTCATTTATACCGATTCTACCCGTCCCCCTACACCTCTCTTCACGACCTTATAACACCAACAAACACCATCATCCGTCATCACCATGACACCACCACCATCTCCCTCACCTCCTCACCACCGCCACCTTCACAACACCAAAAAGGGTGCGTGTGGTTTATGGAAAAAAAGGGATGTTTGTTTGCTTCACGTATAACACCACCGAAGGGGCGTTTGGTTTGTATTAAAACACGGGTGCGTCCGGTTTGGGTCTCAAACCCACCGAGTGCGTTGGGTTGCTCGGCCACCTGAAAGGGTGCTTCTTGGTTTGATACCACCACCAACAGGGTGCGTTTTGGGGTGTCACGAACCAACCGGGTGCGTTGGGTTCATGACACAACCAAGGGGTGCGTCGGGGTTGGGTTAACAACCGGGGAAGTGAGTCGGGGTTTGGGTTATAATGATGCACAAGGGGTGTTTGTTTGTTGGTTTAGGTCGGGTTGGCAGCCGGGACAGCCGAGGGGAGGGGTTGTCGGGTTTGGTTATTAACATAGGGAGCGTTTGGTTTCCGAGTCAGCAGCAAGGGGGCTGCGTTCGGGTTAGGTTGTGACCACTTAGGACACGTTTGGTTTATAATAAGCACCGAGGGTGCGTTGGGTTCGGGGCAGCCACCACCCTAAGGTGGGTTTGGGTGGCAGCCACCCAACAAGGGCGGGTTTGGTTCGAGTATAACACCTCGAGGGTGCGTGGGGTTTGGTCTCAGCCCGAGGGTGCGTTGGTTTTTGGGCACCACAGCCGCAAAGGGTGCGGTTGGTTTGTGGTAAGAACAGCCCACAAAAAGGGGCGTTTGGTTCTTGTGGTATTCACCGAATAAGAGGGTGCTTTGCTTACAGCAGCACAAGGTCGTTTGGCTGTCGGGTCGGTGTGCGTGGGTTTTAATTGCGGGGACAGCTGGGAAATAACCGAGAAAAGGGTGTGTTTGGTTTGTTTGGTTTAACAGCCGGGGGGCTGTTGGGTTTGGCTGCGAAAACAGCGGGTGGTGTGCGTCGCGTTTTGTGTATGCTTTAGTTATTGTCACCGAAATAATGGTGAGTTTAGTTTTAACGCGAAAAATTATAGATTGTTTCATTTATCGATTTAGTTAATAATGTGATGAAAAATATTATAATTTGCAGCGGTCTAGTTAAATATGAATAAATATTACAAGGGATTTTATTAAGATATAAGCAGTATTAGATATTTTAGACGAGAATTGGACTAAAAAATGGACTTTAGTGCCTTTATATCAACGGATAATTTAAAACAGAAAATAGAATGTGGGATTCGGAATTCGAGACTTTGATAAGTTAGACTTTGGTTTACAAAAGATAACAAATTATATTTTTACGGACGTTTAGACATAAAACGGGACTTCTAACTCCCAATAACGAAGAAACTGGATCTAAATCGGAATATACACTTTAATAGAAAATAAGTTATTTTAATATATATTAAACCTGACAGATTATTAATTAAACGATTTGAGCACTTTCGTGCCCGTTTCAGCTTTCCGGGCGGAAACACGAAAACGTTTTTTGTAATGGCGTTTTACTTGCGGAGGATTGTCTGTTTTACAAATTAAGATACGTGGAGTCTAAAACTAAAGGTCGGTTAATATATTATTTCAATTAATAGTTTTAAGATCATTTTTCGGTTCTAAAAACGGAAGGTCTAAAAATAGTAACTTCTCTTAAATATTTAGAGATAAGTTATATTGGACAGAAAATTAGCTATATTATACATAAAATAGAATAAGGGTTGAGATTTAAAGACACGAAGTGGCATTCTATCACATGTATATATGAAGGCATTACATATAAAAATATGTTATGATTTGTCGGTAAACGATGTACGCATAGTTGGTAGTATTTATTATGTGTTATAAATCGAACGACAAAATTATAGGTCGTGGTCGAGATGTTGCGATTCAGTTGTGATTTAATTGGATTATTGATCGTGGTCTTTATTCAATGTGAGTTCATACGCTCGCTTTTCAATCTTTTGAATGTTTTATCAACCCCGCGAGGGGGATACATGCTTGTCTACATAATCCTTATACTTATCGGTTATCTCTATAACAATGTGATTGTTTTAAATGGATTTGTGAGTTTATAGCCCATGTTTACTGGTTTTACATATATTTTTGGGGTGAGAACATGATTGTTTACAAATTGCATTTAACGGATGTTACAAATTGGTATTTACATATATTATTTTGCATAGCACGCTAATGGGATACATATTATGACTTCATTTTTGGTCAAACTGCATGACTTTACATTTGAAATAATTTGGATTAGCTTTAGGCATGATTGAACTGTTACAATAGAAATTACTGCGCGGGGTTCTCTCCTGGGAGGGGAACACCGGTAAAGGGAGTACATTTATTTTTACAATTATGCCCGCGCGTGTTCTTGGAGGTGGACACCCGGTTAAGGGAGAGTATATATATATATATACGCCATTATTTTGTACACTACCCAAATTTTGGTAAATAAGTACAGTCTTACGTCACAGGTCATGAATGTTAAAAAAAAATCACTTGGAGGTGTGAGCTGCCGATGTTATGAAATAGATCTATTCGGGGTTGGATCCCTGTTGGGTGATTTGCGATCACTTGGTAAACGAACATTATAGTCGATGATGTCCACGTGAATGACTCATAAAATAGATTCTATTCGGATTGAAACCCCCGTTCGGGTGATTGAACTAGCTATCAATGGGAACCAACGTTTATAACAAGTCGGATTATATCGTTGGGACCTTCGGGCCTCCCCACATGGACGAATTTATATAGTGCGGGCGACGGAATTTATATAGTGCGGGTAATGTCCGGATATTTACTATAGTGACTCAATTGTGTTCATTCACAATGTGTTATGCATTCTTTATAAAATCTTTGGGATAAGATTTGGTACTTATGGTGACATAAAATGTGTTATGCATTCTTTATAAATCTTTGGGATTTTTACATGGTACTGTGTTGATACAGTGGATAAATACATTCAGTTGAACCTTACATTTATATTTAAACTAATCTATGAACTCACCAACTTTAATGTTGACACTTTTAAGCATGTTTTTCTCAGGTGAGTTCAGATGCTTGGACATTTTGATGTGCATTGGAGTCTTACATTCAAGCTTTTTCATTGTTATGCAAATTTATGGGACAAATGTTATTATTATTAAATTCAGATTTTTGATTAAATCAACAATGTTATTTTTAAAACGACATCTAGAGGTCGTTCTCTTCGTATCTATTGCTGTGATTACGCAAGTGTAGTCAGTTAACCCCATTTGGTATTCAGCTGAGTGTATGTGATTTTTGGGGGTGTTACAGATTGGTATCGGAGCACTGGTTATAGAGAACTAGGTTGTATATTTTACCCTAGACTATAACCGTTTTCACAAATTAATTGAATCACAACAAAAATTTCTCAAAAAGTGCATACCGCTACTTGCTTATGTGCTTACATTACGTGCTGCATTGAGTGCTTACGTGGCATACATATATATAATATATATATGCTTGCATTCCTTTCGCGTATATCGTACGCTTATTTATATAAGAGTTATTTATATAAATACCGGAGCGTTTCTTAAGACATTGTGAGTTGCACAAATGGTTCATTTATATGTCGGACTTGTCGAGTATGCACAATGGTCTCAAATATTACCTCCAGACATTGTTATTTTAATACAATGGTCTCAATTATATGTCGACATGTGAGTTGCAAATGGTCTCTATTATACCTCAGAACATTGTTAAGTTAAACAATGGTCTCAATTATACCTCAGACATTGTGAGTTATACAATGGTCTCATTTTACTTCTTAGACATTGTGAGTTGCACAATGGTCTCATTTTGTTCTCAGACATTGTAAGTTAAACAATGGTCTCTAAGAATATTATTTTCTTCATAACTTTATATAATATTGTATTACACGGAGACCGTCATAATTTTGTTTACATGGAATTATGTATGAATCTAAGTATTACAAGTCTTGTATAGGCGGGACTTGTAATATGAGGATTGATATGATAATTGCTATATTAACAAAGCCCGTCACAGTTCTGTTTACACGGGATTGTGTATGAAATATACGTTATTGCAAGTCGTGTATAGGCGGACTAAGTAATAGAGGATCCGATATGGTAATCACTATACTGATTTGTATAGAGATCTTTACCTTATTTACTCTAACCGAGTACTCATTAATTATCTTGAACTCTATTTGATCTCGCCTGGCAGTTTTTACTCCCAGCTTCCAAAGACGAGTTTTAAATCACTCGTCCCATACTCAGTAGAACACATGCATCGTCATGTCAACTACCTTGAAGGTTATGAGGAGTAGCGTTATTGCCACCGGGAATTATTAAGTAGGATGATTTATAATTTATTTATTTGAAAGGATTGGGACGCCTCTTCAGTTAAATAAATAAATTATAAATCACCGAACCATAAGTTTATCTTTCATACTTAAAATAAAAATTTGGACGTTCTTTATGTAAATAGAAATTATAAATAAGTGGGCTTAATGGTATCTGATATGGACACGAGTTTAAACTTGAAATCGATAAATCATACAGGATCCGTTAAACAAGGTTTGGAAGCACAATAGTGTCTTGCTACCCACCCGCATAATCTTCCAAAGGCCTCATTTGGAGCCTACCTTATCTCATTCGTAAGTTTATTACTTATGGACATTGCACACTCCGTGCAGTCACGGAACTGTCTGTGAAGCTAACAGACTGAGTGCAATATCCCGTCACCATTTGTTATAGTATTGACGTTATGGTCGCTACTGTTGGGTCCTGGAGCGGTCCTGACTGATACAACCTTATCCAATAGGTTATGCAACTCCCCTTAAGCGAGATAAACACCTATCGACGAAACAGATAGTTGGACTATTCATTTCGGGCCACTAGTAGGAAGAGTATGTCGCTGGTAACTCTAGTAATGCAAGAACTGGAAAGTTGAGCGTGTTGAGGTGAGGAGTACCATGGTTTGGGTGACCCTGCGGGAAGTCCCAGCAAGGAACACAAAAGCAACAAAGCGGTGAGCATGAGGGCAAAGCAGACAAAAAAAAAAAAAAAGAAAAAAAAAAAAAAAAAAAAAATCTATTGTGGTTGAGTATGCGGGATGTTCGATGTTTCGAGAGCGATACCAGTGGTGTTAATATCAATCATAAAAACTTGTGACGATATTTTTCTAAAAATATCTACCTTGATGGATTATATATCCTGGTCAACTTAGCCAAACTTTTGGTATGTTGAGAAGTGTCGAAACATCTAATCTTGCTGAAGAAAGTTATCATCGTCTTGCTTAGAAACGGTTTATCAGATTTTAAACCTTTTCTCGGTCACACAATCGGATAACACAAATTTAATCTCGGGACGAGATTTCTTTAAGGGGTAGGTACTGTAACATCCGAGAATTTTCGAATTTAGAATGACGATGTCAATCTTTGACTTTTAGGGTCTGGCTTGACTTATAAGAACGATCATCTAAATCACGTTTTCACGACTCGGACTCTAAAGCAATTTGATGTGGAATGACATTCCTGACAACTTTTTAGTTTTGCCCGAGACCTGGAAACGAGCCGAAAAAGGGGCTAACAACAGCACGCAAACATTATCTCGAACAAATATACATACGCGGGGTATACACAAAAACAATTAAATTGTGTTTTTAGTTCATCAGTAGTTATTTAATAAAAATACTAAAATTAATTATTCATCATTTTTATATAAAAGCGTTTTTTGAAAACTGCGACTATTCGAGTTGAATCCATTTTTATTTCAGCGACGGAGCGGAAAAAACGGTTCACAAGTATGAATAACAGATATTTTATTAAATGTTATAAAATATTTCTGAAATATTATCAAATAAATACTCATTTTTATCAGAAAAATGATTATAAAAACAATGGCGCAAGTTTCGAGATTTGAATCGTTCGTTAAGTCGCTCAAATGAGTCCCGAACCGTTTTTATAAAAACTATACCAAAAATGTTACACTTTTAACCCCTCAACTATTAAAACTTTTCATTTTAAATTAATATATATATAAAAATCTTATACATCTTTTTCATTTCATCACATATATACACACACACTCTCATATTTCCTCTCCCTCTCCACCATCTTCTCCGGCGAGCCCCACCACCGCCGGCCACCACCGCCGCCGCCGGAAAACTTTTCCGGCGGAGTTTTCCGACCAACACCAAATATACTCCTCATTTACCGATCTACCGATCCACTAGACCACCTCTCCTTCACGCCTCTATAACACCAACAAACTAACCCATCATCTCATGCACCATGACACCACCCCATTCCTACCTCCTCACCACCGCCACCTTCACAACACCAAAAAGGGTGCGTGTGGTTTATGGAAAAAAAGGGATGTTTGTTTGCTTCACGTATAACACCACCGAAGGGGCGTTTGGTTTGTATTAAAACACGGGTGCGTCCGGTTTGGGTCTCAAACCCACCGAGTGCGTTGGGTTGCTCGGCCACCTGAAAGGGTGCGTCTTGGTTTGATACCACCACCAACAGGGTGCGTTTTGGGGTGTCACGAACCAACCGGGTGCGTTGGGTTCATGACACAACCAAGGGGTGCGTCGGGGTTGGGTTAACAACCGGGGAAGTGAGTCGGGGTTTGGGTTATAATGATGCACCGGGGGTGTTTGTTTGTTGGTTTAGGTCGGGTTGGCAGCCGGGACAGCCGAGGGGAGGGGTTGTCGGTTTGGTTTAACTTAACCATAGGGGCGTTTTGTTTTTTTTCCGAAGTCCAGCCGCCAAGGGGGCTGCGTATCGGGTTTTAGGTTGTGACCACTTAGGACCGTTTGGTGTTAATAAGCACCGAGGTCTGCGTTGGTGTTCGGTCGGCGCCACCCACCCTTTAAGGTGGGTTTGGGTGGCAAAGCCACCCAAACAAGGCGGGTTAGGGTTTGGTTGAGTATAAACACCTGAGGGGTGCGTGGGTTGGGTTGTTGGTCTCAGCCCGAGGTGTTGAGTTGGGTTTTTGGGCTCACAGCCGCAAAGGGTGCGGTTGGTTTGTGGTAAGAGGTTTAGCTGTTAGCAACAAAAGGTGTGGTTGGTTGGCTGCCACCACAGCCGGGTTGTTGGGTTTGGCTCGGGACAGCCGGGGCAAGGGTTGTCGGGTCGGGTTAAGGGTTAACAACCACTAGGGCGCGTTTGTTTGTGTTGGCTGTCGAAACAGCCGGGGTTGACGGGCTAGGCTGCGGGGACAGCCGGGGACAAGGGTTTGTTTGGTTTGTTTTTATAACCGCACAAGGGTGCGTTTGGCTGTTCATAACAGCCGTAGGGTGCGTTTGAGTGTGGTGACACCGAAAAAGGGTGCGTTTAGTTTAAAAGTATTCAATTATTTCATTATATTATAAATTGATTATATGTGATAAAATCCGGTATAACTTGCGCGGTCTAGTAAAACATGAATAAATATTAAAACGAGATTTATATAAAGTTATAAGCGGTATTAGACATATTTGAGACGAGAATTGGACTAAAAATGGACTTTAGTGCCTTTATATAACGAGTAATTTAAATCAGAAATCGGAACATGAGATTCGGGATTCGAGGTTTCGATAACTTAGACTTTGGTTTATAAAATATAACAAATTATATTTTTACGGACGTTTTGATATAAAACGGGACTTCTAACTCCCAATAACGAAGAAACTGGATCGAAATCGGAATATACACTTTAATAGAAAATAAGTTATTTTTAATATATTAAATCTGACATATCTATTAATTAAACGATTCGAGCACTTTCGAGTCCGTTTCAGCCTTCCGGCGAAACACGAAAGTTGTTCGTAATGACGTTTTACTTTGCCGCGAGGATTGTCTGCTTTAAAAGTTAAGATATAGCGGGTCAAAACTAAAGGTCGGTTAATATATTATTTCAATTAATAGTTTTAAGATCATTGTTTGGTTCTAAAAACGGAAGGTCTAAAAATAGTAACTTTCTTTAAATATTAGAGATAAGTTATATTGGACGGAAAATAGTATATATACATAAAATATACTAAGGGTTAAGGTTTAAAGACGCGCAAGTGGATTTCTCATCACATGTATATATGACTGCATACATATAAAAATATGTATGATTTCGTGGTAACGATGTACGCATCGTTGGTCGTATTTATTATGTGTTATAATCGAACGACATAATTATAGGTCGTGGTCGAGATCGTTGCAGATTCAGTTGTGATTTAATTGGATTAATTGATCGTGGTCTTTAATCAATGTGAGTTCATAGCCTCGCTTTTCAATCTTTTGAATGTTTTATAACCCGCGAGGGGGATACATGCTTGTCTACAAATTCTTATACTTACTCGGTTATCTTATAACAATGTGATTGTTTTAAGGGATTTTGATCAAGGTGAGTTTATAGCCCCATGTTTTACTGGTTTTACATATATTTTTGTACTGGTTTTACATATATTTTTGGGGTGAGAACATGCTTGTTTACAAATGCATTTAACATTGATTGATTACAAATATGTCGTTTATCCTATCATAATACTAGTAATTCTTTGCATAGCTCGCTATGGGATACATTATTTGACTCATTTTTGAGTATAAAATACTTAACTTTACATTTTGAAATGATTTTCGATTACTGATTTGTTTGGCGCCTGCGGGGCCACAATCATTACTGCAGGCGTGTTCTTTTACCCCCCCCCCCTTTCCTGATGGAGAAAAGTATCTCTATGTAACGAACACCCAATGAATAGATAAGGAACGTAATATTAATATGTATTCAATCGCTCACCACATTAGGGTCTACAATTAATTAGTCTGACGTCGCAGCTGGGCGTTCCCATGAAACTGTAAATACTTGGAGGTGTGACTAGTCAACATCCATAGGCGCTATACAATGTTATGAAATTCTGACTCTAATACCCCACCCAATTCGGTGGTTTGTGGTGGATCCCCACTCTCAGTCATAGGGTGTGACACGTGGATTATGCTATCGCATCCCACCCCGCGATCACCCCCCTCCCTACCCCCACCCCCACGATACATACGTCATCAGACGTGATGTTACCACACGCGCATCATGCCATCCCAACTGTTCACATGATTTATATAATCCCACGCCATCTGCATCCGGGACTTTTTTATGGCCGGGACATGGTTTCAGTTTGTCGGTGGTTTGTTGGCCCCCCAGTTGGCTGGCTGGTCCTGGTGTTCTTGGCTGGCCCGCTGGTTATTGGCCTTGGTCAATCCCCCTGCCCACGTCTCAAACCCCCGTTTAGGGTTGTTGTTGGTGTTTCCTTTGACCAATTAACACAACCCCCATCCCCCCACCGTCCTCTCGGGTTTTCCCGCGTTGACTAGAGTGTTACGACTGTTGTCGTCGGTTGTGACTAGCTTTTCACTGGGGGAGACGACAATGACTCACACTCAATACAACGTACGGCATTACTAACAACTTGTCGGATTATACGTTTTGGACTATAGGGCCCCACGCCCCGACCCCCCCTCCCCCCCGCCAATTACATTATTGGCGACATTTTGGTCTTTAAATTTGTCACTCTCTGATTATTTATAAAAAATCTTTGGGATAAATATTGGTAATTTTGGTTGGACATAAAATCTTGTGGGTTTGTGCATTTATTTTCGAAACGTTTTACATGGAGTTTGATGCTGTGGATGTACAACAATGCGTGTTTAAAAAAATATTGTTTAAACATATCTGTTCTTAGGAAAACTTACTTTCCATATTTAAACTAACCTAAGAACCTACACCAACTTTAATTTTGTTTGACACTTTTTATCGCATGTTTTCTTCAGGTGTGGATTAGATGCTTGGATTATTGATGTGCTATTGTGAAGTGGACAGAAGTCTTTTCTTTCCAGAGTTTAGTTTTTTTCATGGTGTTGCTACTTAATTATGGGACAACTATTATTGGATTTTAGAAAATCAACGATGATTGTTTTACAAACGACAATTTGAGGTCGTTACTCTTGTATCTAGGACTGTTGGTATTATGAAGTAGCCCCCAAGTGTATTCCGTTGCGTTATGTTGTTATTTTTGGCGGAGTTTCAGATTAGTATCCCACCGAGCACATGGTTATAGAGAACTAGGTTGCATATTTTACCATAGACATAACCGTTCAAATCTACTTGCATCAAAATCAAACGTTTTCAATGGCATTACCGTTAAACCTTGCTTAATGTTGATTACATTACTTGTTATCGTAAGTGCTTACGTGACATACATTTACACTATATATAATTTATATGCTTTGTTGCATTCTTTTTTGCGTATATCGTAACGTTATTAATATAACGTGTTATTATATAAATACCAAAGCAATTCTCTATAGACATTGTGGGATGCACAATGGTCTCATTCTACTCGTCAGACATTGTGAGTTGCACAATGGTCTCTCTTCGTTATCAGACATTGTAAGTTAAACAATGGTCTCTAAGGATATTATTTTCTTCACAACTTTATATAATATCGTAATACACGGACGGCCGTTATAATTTTGGTTTTACAGGAATTATGTCATGAATCTAAGTATTACAAGTCTTGTATAGGCGGGACTTGTAATATGAGGATTGATATGATAATTGCTATGTTAACAAAGCATCGCTCACAGTTCTGTTACACGGATTGTAGTATGAATCATAGTATTGCAAGTCTTGTCCATGGGCGAGGACTTGTAATAGGTATGATTGAGTATGATATCCGCCTATATTGATTTTGTTTTATAGAGATCTTTACCTTATTTACTCTAACCGAGTACTCATTAATTATCTTGAACTCTATGTTGATCTCGCCTGGCAGTTTTTACTCCCAGCTTCCAAAGACGAGTTTTAAATCACTCGTCCATACTCATTAGAGCACATGCATCGTCTTGTACCAACCTTGAAGGTTATGAGAGTAGCTATTGCACGGATTTATTAAGTAGGATGAATTATAATTTATTTATTTTAAAAGGTATTGGACACGCCTCTTAAGTTTATAAATATATTATAAATCACCGCGAATCCATAAGTTTATCATTTCTTTAATTACTAACATTTGGACGGCTTCTTTTTGTAAATAAGAAATTATAATGAGTGGGCTCTTAATGTATCGATATGACTAGAGTAGAACCTGATAATCAATAATCATCCGAATCGTTTTAAAAGGGTCTAGAGACACTTCGTGTTTAACTACTTCGGGGGCAAAAAGAACATAAAAAATATTAAGGCGGGGGAGGGGGGGCCTAGCTTGGAGCTACCTTATTATCATTCTTAAGGTTATTAATTATGCCATTACATGTCTTGCAATCTCGAAACTTGTCTGTGGAGCTAACAGACTGAGTGCAATATCCCATCATCATTTGTTATAGTATTGACGTTATGGTCGCTACTGTTGGGTCCTGGAGCGGTCCCGACTGATACAACTTTATCCAATAGGTTATGCAGCTCCCCTTAAACGAGATAAACACCTATCGATAAAACAGATAGTTGGACTATTCATTTCGGGCCACTAGTAGGAAGACTTAGGTCGCGATACATCCTAGTACTACCAAGTAAGTTGAGTACTTACATACACAAGCCACGTTGATGTGAATCATCGAACCTTACAGATAGTGGAAACGAGACTCCGTCCTCGGACATTTAGAGACTTATACAAACATACTCACGCGACTACACTTTCTCCTTTGATGTGTTCTCTATTAAGAAGTTTGCTTCATAAAGCATTTATACCAACAATAAATGTAAAACCTAAAAATCTCAACAAATGTAAAATTACCAAAATACCCCTAATGCAAGAAAATCTATAAAAGCTTAAATAAATTTCAGTTTAATTTTAGAAATTATGAAAATACAATATTTAGCAATTATGAAAATTTTTGTAAGGTTAAAATACTTTATGTTATACAATTAAAATAATTAAAATTAGTATAGGTATATATGCCGAATTTATATATGTATTTAATTAATTTATATATTACAAAATTAATTAAATAAAATATGGATAAATATATAATAATTATGTAAATAATAAAACCTGATTTTATTCCATTTGAAAGCCCCTAGGACTCGGCCAAACCTTTTATGTACATCTCTTTTACATTTTTAAATTGTTAAATCTTAAAACAAAAACAAACCAAACCCTAAAAATCCAAAAGTGGCGGCATACATTTTTCCAGGACTTGTGCGATTTTTATAAGATCATTTGAAAGCTAAGGAGTGTGGGAAAAATAGTGGGAAGCTTGGGGAGTGCTTGATTCGATTTTTGGTATTGTTTTGTGTTTGAAAAGCTATACCGAGTTCATAAAATCATAAAATCATCAAGGGCCATCAAAGGTAATTTTATAACTTATGTTTCATCATATTAATATGTTATAAACCTGAGAAAAATGTCCATGCATTTTATTTTGATTTTATAAATCAAATCATATTCGAAACCCTAATTTTGGATTAAATATGTAATCGGCATTTAAACTATTTGTAAAATTCATTTTATATTTTTATAAGGTTGTTCATATCACATATAACTCAGATAAATTGTTGGAAAAATTTAGAAGTGATTCGAATAATTATTGAGGATTTATTTGTGTTTGCCGAATTCGAATAAAGGGGAAAAAGGAAAGAAAATTGTTAAAATGAATTAGGGTTAGGGTTTTGTTATTTTTTTCAGGTGTAATTAATGCCAATGATTGGGAATTAATTGTGCTTGTGATTGGGGAAAATTTGATTAGGGTTTTGTGAATTAATTAGTTAGCCGATTGTGATATAAAGAGTATAAGGACTTGAATTGTAATTTATGAAAATATGGGGTCTGTTTTAGACATGTTATTATATTTAATATATTTTGTATAAAATAAGTTGGGGGGTATAAAATGTCATTTTGATATTATTTTGGATTAAAAATGGTTAATTACATATATTAAGTAATTAGAAATTAATTAATTAAAATAGAGGGACTGAAATTGTAAATTCTGAAAAGTAAAAGGTTTGGTTAGTATTTAATGTATAAAGTATTATTTTGTCATATTTGGATCTATAAGGGCTTGTTTTGTAATTATGGATAATTAAAGATAATGTTTAAGTAATTAATTAACAAAAAGGACTAAATATGTAAATTATGTAAAATTAAGGGTTTGACTTGTAAATACAAGGTATGTTTTGGATTGTGGGTGGGGTCGGGTTGGTTTGTTGAAACATCCGGTTATAAACCCGGTGAGGGTGCTCGGGTAGTTATCATACATAAGAGTAAGTTTTGGTTTGTTTATAACGCCCGCGAGGGTGCGTTTGGAGTCGGGTAGGCAGCCGGGACAAGGGTTGTCGGGTTGACAGCTCGCGGTGCGGTGTTTATTAAAACACCCCGAAGGTGTTTGTTAGTTAGGTGGGTCAGGTGAGATTCGGGACAGCGGAAAACAGCCGTGAAAGGGCGTGTTTGGTTTGTTTGGTTTAACAGCCGAAGGGCTGTTGGGTTTGGCTGCGAAAACAGCCGGGGTGCGTCGCGTTTGAGTGTGTTGTCACCGATATAGGGTGAGTTTGGTTTACACCGCAAACTATATTATTTGTTTCATATATTTGATTTAACGAATAATATGTGATGAAATATTATAACTTGCGCGGTCTAGTTAAACTATGAATAAATATTAAAACGAGATTTATATAAAGTTATAAGTCGGTATTAGACATATGTTGAGACGAGAATTGGAGCTTAAAAAATGGACTTTAGTGCCATTATGATAACGAGTCATTTAAATCAGAAATCGAAAAAAACATGGATTCGGAATTCGAGACTTTGATAAGTTAGACTTTGGTTTAACAAAAAGATCACAAAAATATATTTTTTAACGGACAGTTTAGACTTAAAACGTCGACTTCTAACATCCCAATAACGAAAAACTGAGATCGAAAATCGGAAATAATACACTTTTAATAGAAAATAAGTTATTTTTAATATATTAAATCTGACAGATCTATTAATTAAACATACGAGCACTTTCGAGTCCGTTTCACACAAGCCTTGCGGCGAAACACGGAAGAGTTGTTCGTAATAACTTTTTTACTTTTGTCGCAAAGATTGTCTGCTTAAAAGTTAAGATATAGCGTGTCCAAAACTAAAGTCGGTAATATATTATTTCATAATTAATTATTTAAGATCATTACTCGATTTAAAAACGAAGGTCTAAAAATAGACATTTCGGTAAATTATTCGTACATAAGCAATGATTGACGAAACAAAATTATATATTCATAACATATTACTAAGGGTTAACGGTTTAAAGACGCGCAAGTGGATTTCTTCATCACATGTATATAAGATCTGTATAACTATTTAAAATATGAAATGATTTTCGTCGTTTACATGTACGCATCGGTCGATCGTATTTTAATACGTTATTATAATAAGCGACATAATTATCGGTCGTGGTCCGAATCGGTGCAGAATTCATTGTGATTTAATTGGATAATTGATCGTAGGTCTTTAATCAATGTGATTTCATGAGCCTCGATTTTTTCAATCTTGAATGTTTTATAACACACCGCGAGGGGGATACATGCTTGTCTACAAATTCTTATACTTACTCGGTTATCTTATAACAATGTGATTGTTTTAAGGGATTTTGATCAAGGTGAGTTTATAGCCCCACGTTTTACTTATTTTATATATGTTTTTGGGGTGAGAATATGCTGGTTACATTCATTAGTTTGGTTTGAATTTAATTACATGAGAAATATCAAATATGTGATACAATAGTACCACATACACATTACTCAATTAATAAACTCGGTTACGTGAAATGATATCACACTCTTTCTACTTATGGATTTAAGTACTTAACGCTGTTTTAAGTGAATACAATGCTTTGGTTTTATAAATGGACGCAAGTGTATATTTTATATTGATTACGTGTTTGCCTAAGAAATTTGAATCCTATATGCCCAGTATCATGAACTGTCAATTGCATAGATGTAGTGGTGAATTACATTATGTGAGCGTGAGTGTTATTAGTAGATCTATTTGAGATTGAACATCTGTGGGAGAGATGGCACGAAATCTATATAGTGCGGGCAATGGCACGAAATTTATATAGTGCGGGCACGGAATTTATATAGTGCGGGCACGGAATTTATATAGTGCGGGCAATGTCACGAAATTTATATAGTGACTCATATCGTCGAGCTTTCAAGGGGGGGGGGGGGGGGGGGGGGGGGGGGGGGTGGGGGGGGGGGTGGGGGGGGGGGGGGTGTCATTAGCTTAAGGGAAACGAATGGTAAAATTTTTGATAAAGTGCATTTTGCTTTTATCGCGGGGAAACTCTTCTTGCGGTCCTACATTTTTATACATTTTTTTGGCTATTATAAAGATTTAATAGTCATGCATATTTACAAACTTTTTGTTTAACATTCATATTAAACTAATTTATGTATCTCACCAACTTTAAAGTTGACACTTAAATTAAGCATGTTTTTCTCAGGTGTAATTAGGATGCGGACTATATTATGTGCATATGGAGTCTTTACATTCAAGCTATTCATTGTTGATGCAATTATGGGACAAATGTTATATTTAAATTCAGATTTTGATTTAATCAACAATGTATTTTCAAACGACACCTAAAGCGTTATCTCTAGTATCTAAGCGCTGTGTATTATGAAGTAGCACCCAATGTGGTATCCGATTCCGCTGCGTTAATATTTTTAAGGGGTGATACATAAGGCCTCTGCTCACGACATTTGCCTTTCTAGGATGTGAGCAAATTTCAAATCATAAAACTGCAAGTAATTCAGCTAACGGCGTTTGTCCTCATGTTCAGAACACTTACTGATGCAATGATATGTTTAATAACTTTTTGATCAGTGAACACCCTACATTGGTGCCATACAGATTGTGTCTCCAAATTTTAAGGCGAAACACTACTGCCCTACCTAATTCCGATGATCGATGAGTGGTATAGTTTTCTTTATAGGCTTAAGTAGTCGGGATGCATATGCAATATCTTCTCTCTTTCCATTAACACCGCTCCCCAAACCTTGATGGGATGCATCACCTAACAACAAAAATCGTGCCTTTCCCTTCTGGTAATGCTAAGATTAGATCTTCACATAGCTTCTATTTTAGCAGTTGGAAAGCCGAAATCTTGTCTTTCGCACCCAGATATACTTCTTGTTTTTTCAGGTTAGAATTCAGTCAAAGACTTTGCACATCTTTGAGAAATTCTTTTGATAAATCTCTGATAAAAACCTGCTTGCTAAGAATTGACGATATTCCTATGGGTTAGTAGGAGGAAGTCCAAGATTCTTAACTGCTTCAATCTGGCGGGGTCAACATTAAGTCCTTACTATCAATTAAGTGTCCAAGAATTGCAAGATAGAATCCAGAAATCACACTTGGAAACTTGGCATACAACTTTCTCTTTCTTGGGAAAAAAGGTTTAAAAAATTCTCCCTAGGGATTATTCTCAATGATTTGCGTACTCTTCCCTTGTACGAGAGTAGATGAGAATATCATCGATGAACACTATTAAGAATTTGTCCAAGTATGATTTACACACACAGTTCATGAGATCCATGAATACAGCAGGCGCGTTAGTTAAACCAAATGGCATCACTTGAAATTCATAGTGTCTGTATCTTGTTCTGAAAGCAGTCTTGGGAATATCTTCATCCCTGACTCTCAGTTGATGATAGCCGATCTAAAGTCAATCTTTTATTAGTAGTGAACACTCAACCTTGAAGTTGGCCAAATAAGTCTTTAAGCCTGGGTAATGGGTAACACATTCTTTATGGTAAGATTTATTCAACTCCCCGGATAAACGATACACATATTGAAAAGAACCCGACTTTCACGTTTGACAAAATAAGACAGAAGCTCCCCAAGCGAATGTAAATTGTCGAATAAAACTCTCGATACTAAACTCTTGAAGTTGGTTAGATAGTTCCTGCATTTCTGAAGGAGCTAATCTATAGGGTGCTCGGGCTACAGGTGTTGTTCCTGGAATTAGATCGATTTGGAATTCTACTTGGCGAACGGGAGGAAGGCCAGGTAGATCTTCAAGAAAAACTTCTGGGAATTCTCTGACTACTGGGATATCTTCTAGTCTTTTCTCGTCGGACTTCTTCCATAACTTGGATACAAAACTTGACAACCTCAGGATATATAACTTTTAGTTTTATACCAGGATATGATAACTTAGTTGGGTTTTTACTTTGGTCACCTCGAATTCAAAAGTTTTCTCTCTTTGTTTGGGATGTGGATGACTTCCTCGTCATAAATAATTCTGGCATGATACTTGGATAACCAATCCATACCAATGAAGATGTCGAAACTACCGAGTTTGATCGGCATAAAGATCAATTTCGAAGGTTGTTTAACACAATTACAGAGGTTGCATTGCAGCCCTAGAATAACAGGTGTTTGTGCTTACTAGATTTCCTGTCAGCCATTTCCGCATTATAGTAAAAGGTATCTATTGGTAATGGTGGAATATTTATAGCTTAGAGAGGCAAGAGATATGATATCGAAGCTTTTAATCGGCTCCAGAATCAAATAATACTCTAGCTAGATGTTGGATTAGAAGGAACATACCCGTGACTACGTTCGGGTCTTGGTGAGCATTCCCTTAATCCTCAACAGTAGGATCTTCCCTGGGCTTGTTTGGTGATGGTCTTTTCGGCACTTATTTGCATAATGCCCTATCTGCATCCACAGGCAAGATAAGTAACTGTCACGGCAGCAGATTAACTTCCATGGCCTGCCCTTTAGTTTCTTCTGCATTCTTGGTCATGATGCCCACCTTGTTACAAGTATTACACTTAACAGTGCAAGGTCCTGTGTGATGCAAAGTGCATTTCTTACACAAGGGATGGTTTCTAATATACCCATTGTTTTTCATGTTGGAGTGACAGCATAAGACCTAAAGGTTTCCTGTCTTCTGTTCTGTTGTGGTTGGTGATTATTGTAGCGGTTGTTTTGGTGTTGAATGTTATGTGTGGTTGTTTGATGTTGAAAGTTTTTTTTGTCGTCAACTTTCGTTTGTGATCACTTGATACTATGCACCAGGGTGTGCTTTTTTACTGATCATAAGACCTCTGTGCTATGTTATTGGGCTGCTCTCTAGATTAGAGGTTTAGAGGCGGTTAACCTTCCCTTCATACTTTGAGGCAATCCCTCGATGAAAACTTCTATCATTTTCTCAAAATCTGGCACCATAGTGGGACACAAGGTTTCCAATTCCTGGAATCTTCTCACATGTGCCTTGAGATCATTCCCCTTCACAGTTAGATGGTAAAATTCATCTTCCATCTTTTGGACCTCAGTTCGGGGACAATACTTCTTTATCAACAACTTCTTGAATTCAACCCAGGTAATCTTGTAAGCTTCTTCTAACCAGTAGGTTGGTAAAAATTCCACCAGGATAGAGCTTCTTCAGTTAAAGTACTAGAAGTAAACATTACTTGCATGTCTTCGTTACAGGTTGCTACGAGGAAAACACTGATTCAGTTCGCGAATCCAACTAGCGGATAATTCCCAACACTCCTTCCGTACCTTTGAAATTGATAGGTTGGCAGCTCATGAACTCTTTGTAGCTACATTTTCTTGCTACATTTTCTTGCTACATGAGCTTCTCTTGGTCTAGTGGTATTATTAGTATTTGCCATGTTAGCGGCTTGTGCTTCCCGAGCTGCAGTAACACTGTTAGCAACTAGTATACTTGAAGGCACAGCCTTAAGTCATGGCTGGTGCTTCAGATGTTGACGTTCTTTTGGGAGGCATTCTATCAACATAAGACAACACGTAATAAGAATGATATCACAAGTATTAAAATGAAATGCTTATTTTTGAACTTTAAGCATTTTTAACCAAAAATGATATTTAAAAATCATAAGATACTTATTGATATGAATTCTAACAAGCACTAACTTATTATTTATTTCTGGGGATAAAGAAGAAGACGGAGGATGAAATATAGGACACAGGATGAATATGAAACGGGATTACCCTTATATTAATATCATGAACGACTTGCTTTATACTGTACATAGTCAAAATTGCAAGTGTTGTTATTGTATACCACACATCTCGTGGCTAGGTTCTATCAAAGCTAAAAACTAGTATCATAATCTAAGTATCCCGATGGTCCTTCCTGCTGTTCTTTGTGTTTCGTAGATTGCATTTAGAAGACCTTTCCTTATCTGATTGGTGACGAGGCCGCCTGGATATCTTCGATGATATGTTTCTAAATTAGCAATCTTGAGAAGCAAGCCAGAGCAATCTGCTGTTATTTCCCATTTGCGTTTCTTTAAAGTTTAGCAATTATTGAGTATGAACTCTCGGAGTTCAGCTTCTAGATGTTCAACACTGTTGTAATGATCACACCGACCTTTCCAAGACCTTCTTATCTGTCTCTATGTGGCTCAATGCTTCGAGAGAGAGTGTCATCTAGATGAAGTCAAAATTTTCCTTTAAATTGCTCCTCGTGACGTTCCAGAAACTTGTCTGTATCAGCTTTCTCCTATCTCAAATTCTTGAGGTAGGGCAGAAGTAAAGGAGGATGATCGGTCACGACCTCGTTTCTTAAGTGGCAGAAAATCCCTATGAAGAAAGAAAATCTGTTGAGGATTAAACATTGGAGATAGCATTGAAGATGGAGGCACAATAGTTGGCGGTGGAATAGGTGATTCTTTAGCATAATATGCATGCATGACCTTCATATAGGGGTCATCATGAAAAAGTGAAAGATTTTGGTAAAAGCTATGGAACTAAACCAATGAGTTTTTATTTTGAAGAGCCTAGAATAAGTTTTTCCTAGGTTGAATCTAGGACATACTGTCTGGGGAAGCCGGATTTAAGTCCAGGAAAGTTAGAGGAAAAAGCATCCTTAATATTAGAAGTAGGGTGGCTGGGAGAAGACATCACTCTGTTAACAACCCAGTGGTAAATAACATAAGTTATTTATATAATAGTATAATAGTTATGTACTTTACATACTATTCGAGAGATTGTTAAGTGCAACGGAAGGACTTTTCTTGGATGAACAAAGAAAAGTAGTTATAGATAAGGTTTCAAACCTTGACTTTATAAAACCGAGGCTCTTGATACCATCTATAACACCACCCATTTTTGACATATAGTACTGGCGGAATGCTAATCTGGGTAATTATTTCATAGTACAAAACAGGTCAGAATCATAGAAAACGACTCAAAAGAAGACCGTGTTTTAAACGATAAGTTATCATTCATTATTTCATCAGAGTTTTTACAAAATAGAGGTCCCAAAATCTACATGAAAACATAAAGTTTGAATGATAACAGTTTAGCCATCTTCAAGTCCGTGCCACTCCGTGCCATAAGTTGCTTAAATACTTGAGATAAACATGCTAAAAAGGTCAACACAATGGTTGAGTGAAATTTATAGGTTTATGGTAAACAGTTTGAATACAAGTTCAATAGTGGGTTACGTTGTTATACACCCATAAGTGTAATAATTGCAATGAGTACAATTATTATAGAAAACAGTATTATTTGCCTAGCAAGCTCATGACACCGAGAACCTTGATATAATCAATAATCTTAAGTATTTTCCCCAACGGGGTGCCATTGCCAACACCTGCATAGTGATTCAAATGAAAGTGCGTATGTTACCAGAAAGTATAAGGTTACGCCAACGGGGAGTTTTTAGATCCCAAATAGATCTATTCACAAAGCATTTCACTTTACTCCAAAAAGTAACTAACGGGTTCATGATAGTGGGTCTTAAAGCAAAGTAAGAGACTTAGGCCATAATATACATGGGATAGCATACAGTGGAAAAACCTGCATTCATGGTTTTATTATCTTATCCTCCCTCGCGGTTTATGAAAATTAGAAGATTTAAAATGGCGGAGGCTAAGAACTCACCTTAACAGGGAAAATCTGATTGATGGCAAAATATATCAAGTTGAAGTAACGACCTCGTCACGCAACCTGGGACTTATGTGTCCACTCTTAGTGTGGATTTTTTATGTTTTTAAAACTTTAATAAAGTTTAACAATTACATTTGATTTAATTAATTAATGAAATATTGATACTGTTCGGGATATCATAAAGCCAGAGCCATGTAGATCTATTTGAGGAGTCAGGCACATTAAATCGTAGAACCCAGAAAACTTGTCAAAACAAAGTAACCCAAAGGAACCACCTCACATGAATTCCCTAGTAAACGTGATACGGTAAGATGTTTAAGTAACTATCAAAAGTAGTCGATATTAAATTACGTTAAATTATATAACGTAATTGTTTATAATGGCGTCGATCGACTTGATTAATAACGATTAAAATGTTTTGGTTATAAAAAATCAAGTTTATAATATTAATAAATATTTTTATAATTTATATAAATATATTAAAATTTATATTTCTAAGTTTGCAAAAAAGGCAATATATCACCCTCGATTTATAAACTTTTACAAAAGTTTCAGTCCTTTATATATAGAAAGTATATAAAAAATTAAACCTTTAACTTTAAACTTGGCCAAGATATGTCCTTATAGTTATAACTTTAAATAAATGACATTTTTTAGCCCCCTCTAGTAATAAATTTCAGAAAGTTACGAATAAACCCTAAGCATGAAAACATTTGCTAATCAAGTCCAAAAAGGCATGCAAGCTTATTTAGGGTCCAATGATATTTGCAGGTTATAACTTATAGATAATCTAAAATAAATGTTATAATGATAACGAAATTTAGAAAACAGATTCATAGCTAAAAATCAAAACGGATTCGTTTTTAGTGGTTTTAAAAACCAAAAACCACCCCAACCACCCCTAAAAACTATCCGTTTTGATTTTCTAGCTAATGAATCAGTTTTCTAAACTTTTGTTACATTAGAACATCTTATTTTAGCTTATTCTAATAAGCTATAACCTGCAAATATCATTTGGAACCCTAAAATAAGCTTGCATGGCTTTTTGGACTTGATTTGCAAATGTTTTCATGCATAGGGGTATATATCGTAACTTTCTGAAATTTATAACTAGAGGGGCTGAAAATGTCATTATTCTAAAGTTATAACTATAAGGACCTATCTTGCCAAGTTTCAAAGTTAAAGGTTTAAATTATATATACTTTATATATAAAGGACTAAACTTGTAAAAGTTTATAAATCGAGGGTATATATTGCCATTTTTGCAAACTTAAAAATATAAAATATAATATTTTTATATAAATTATAAAAATATATATTAATATTATAAAACTCGATTTTATTAAAACCCGACACATTAATCGTTATTAATCATCGATCGACGCATTATAAAACAATTACGTTATATATTTAACGTAATTTATCATCGACTAACTTTTGAAGAAACTTAAAATCTTATCGTATCACGTTACTAGGGAATTTCATGTGAGGGGTTCCATTTGGGTATTTGTTTTGACGAGTTTTCTGGGTTTACGATTTAAAGTGCCCTGACTCCTCAAACGATACTACATGGCCTCTGGATTATGATAGCCCGAACAGTGATACAATATTTCCATAAATTAATAAATCAAAGTAATATGTTAAACTTTATAAAGTTTTAAAACATAAACCATCACACTAAGACTTGACATATTACCCCAGGTTGCGTGACGAGGTCGTTACTTTCACTTGATATACTTTTGCCATCAATCAGATTTTCCCTGTTAAGGTGAGTTCATAGCCTCGCATTTTAAATCTTCTAATATTTCATAAACCCGCGAGGGGGATACATGCTATAAACCATGAATGCAAGTGTTTTTCCAACTGTATGCTATCCTGATATATTATTGCCTAAGTCCTTACTTTTGCTATTAAGACCCCACTATCATGAACCGTTAGTTACTTTTTGGAGTAAACGTGAATGCTGTGAATAGATCTATTTGGGACTAAACTCCCCCGTTGGCGTACCTATACTTTCTGGTAACCAAACGCACTTCATTTGAATCACTATGCAGGTGTTTGGCAAAGGCACCCGTTGGGGAAACTACTTATGATTATTGATTATCTCAAGGTCTCGGTGTCATGAGCTTAGGGCAATAATACTGTTTTCTATAATAATTGTACTCATTGCAATTATTACACTTATGGGTGTATAACAACGTAACCCACTATTGACATGTATTCAACTTTTTAACATAACCGTATAAAATTTCACTCCATATCATTGTGTTGACTATTTTAGCATGTTTACTCAAGTATTTGAGCAACTATGCATGGATTGGCACGACTTGAAGTTGGCTAAACTGTTTCATTCAAACTTTATGTTTCATGTGAGATTAAGGGGACCTCTATTTTAGTAAAAACTCTGATGAAATAATGAATGATACTTTATCGTTAAAAACGTCTCTTTTGAGTCTTTTTCTTATGATTATTGACTGTGTAACTAAGAAATAATACCCCAGATTAGCTCCCCTACTATCTGTCAAAAATGGGAGGTTGTTTATAGATTGGTATCAAGAGCCACGGTTATAAAGAACAAGGTTGAAACCTTAACTATAACTACTTTTCTTTTTCCATCCAAGAAAGTCCTCCGTGCCACTACATCTCCCGAATAGTATGTAAAGTACATAACTATTATACTATTATATAAATAACTTATGTTATTTACCACTGGGTTGTTAACAGAGTGATGTCTTCTCCCAGCCACCCTACTTCCAATATTGAGGATGCTTTTTCCTCTAACTTTCCAGACTATATCCCGGCTTCCCCAGACTATGTCCCAGCTTCACCAGGAAAAACTTATTCTAGCTCTTCAAATAACTCATTTGGTTTAGTTCCAATAGCTTCACCAACTCTTTCACTTTTTCATGATGACCCCTATATGAAGGTCATGCATGCATACTATGCTAAAGAATCACCTATTCCACCGCCAACTATTGTGCCTCCATCTTCAATGCTATCTCCAATGTTTAATCCTCAAGAATTCTTTCTTCCTGAGGAATTATTGCCACTTAAGAAACGAGGTCGTGACCGATCATCCTCCTCTACTTCTGCCCTACCTCAAGAATTTGAGATAGGAGAAAGCTCTCGTAAGACAAGTCTGGAACGTCACGAGGAGCAAATTAAGGAAATTTTGAATCATCTAGATGAACTCTCTCTCGACCGCATTGAGCACATAGAAGACAAGATAGAAGGTCTTGGAAAAGGTCGGGTGATCATACAACAAGATTTTGACAATCTGGAAGCTGAACTCCGAGAGTCTCATACTCAAATTGCTAAACTTCAAAGAAAGCAAATGGGAAATAACAGCAAGATTGCTCTGGCTCGCTTCAAGATTGCTAATCTAGAACAAATCATCGAAGATATCCAGGCTCGTCACCAAGCAGATAAGGAAAGTCTTCTAAATGCAATCTATGAACACAAGAACAGCCAGGAAGGACCATCGGACTACTAGATTAGATACTAGTTATAGCTTTTGATAGAACCTAGCCACGAGATGTGTGGTATAAATAACAACACTTGTCAAATTTTGACTATGTACAGTACAAAGGCAAGTCGTTCATGATATAATATAATGGTGATCCCGTTTCATATTCATCCTGTGTCCTATATTTCATCTCCGTCTTCATCATTATCCCCAGAAAATAAACTAATAAGTTAGATGCTTGTTAGAATTCATATCAAATAAGTATCTATGATTTTAATATCATTATTGTTAAAAATGCTTAAAGTTCAAAAATAAGCATTTCATTTTAATACTTGTGATATCATTCTTATTACGTGTTGTCTTATGTTGATAGAATGCCTCCCAAAAGAACGTCAACATCTGAAGCACCAGCCATGACTTTAGGCTAGCCATCAAAGAAAACTAGTTGCTGATAAGTTGTTTACTGCACTCTGGAAGCACAAGTCGCTAAAATGGCAAATACTGATAATACCACCAGACCAAGAGAAGCTCATGTATCAAGAAAATGTAGCTACAAAGAATTCATGAGCTGCCAACCTATCAATTTCAAAGGTTCAGAAGGAGCTGTTGGACTTATCCGTTGGTTTGAGCGAACTGAATTAGTGTTTTCCCGTAGCAACTGTACCAAAGACTGCAAGGTGAAGTTTGCTATTGGTACTTTAACTAAAGAAGCTCTATCATGGTGGGAATTCCTTTTACCCACCTACTGGTATAGAAAAGCTTACAAGATTACATGGGTTGAATTCAAAAAGCTTTTGATAAAGAAGTACTGTCCCCGAACTAAGGTCCAGAAGATGGAAGGTGAATTTTACCATTTGACTGTGAAGGGGAATGATCTCAAGGCATATGTGAGAAGATTCCAGGAATTGGCAACCTTATGTCCCACTATGGTGCCAGATTCTGAGAAAATAATGGAAGTTTTCATCGGGGGATTGCCTCGAAGTATTGAAGGGAATGTTACCGCCTCTAAACCTCAAACTCTAGAGGAAGCCATTAACATAAGGCCCAGAGTCTAAATAGTATCAAGTTAATAAAGCACACCCTGGTGCAAGTATCAAGTGATCACAAACGAAAGTTTGACGACAAAAAAACTTTCAACAACAACAACCACCATAACATCAACACCAACAACCACTACAATAATCACCAACCACAACAGAACATAAGACAGGAAACCTTCAGGTCTTATGCTGTCACTCCAACTGAAAACAATGGGTATATTAGAAACCATCCCTTGTGTAAGAAATGCACTTTGCATCACACAAGACCTTGCACTTTTAAGTGTAATACTTGCAACAAGGTGGGCCATCTGACCAAGAACTGCAGAAATAAAGGGCCAGCCACTGGAAGTAATCTGCTGCCAGTGACAGTTACTTATCATGCCTGTGGAGAGAAAGGGCATTATGCAAATCAGTGCCGAAAGACCACCACCAACAATGCCCAGGGAAGAGCCTACTTGTTGAGGGATAAGAATGCTCACCAAGACCCGAACGGTATTCACGGTAAATGTCCTTCAAACCAACATCTAGCTAGAGTATAATTTGTATTCTGGAGCCGATAAAAGCTTCGTATCCATATCTCTTGCCTCTAAGCTAAATATTCCACCCATTACAATAATACCTTTTACCAATATCAGAAATGGCCTGACAGAAATCTAGTAGCACAACACCGTTATTCAGGGAGCAACTCTAGACTTTGTTAAACCAACCTTCGAAAATGATCTTATTCCGATCAAACCTCGGAAGTTTCGACATACTTCATTGGTATGGATAGGTTATACCAAGTATCATGCTAGAATTATCTGTGACGAGAAAGTCGTCCACATCCCAATCAACGGTGAAACTTTGATCATCCGAGGTGACCAAAGTAAAACCCGACTAAGTCTCATATCCTGTATAAAAACCAAAAGATATATATCCTGAGGTTGTCAAGTTTTCGTAGCCCAAGTAATGGAAAAGAAGTCAGACGAGAAAAGACTAGAAGATATCCCAGTAGTTAGAGAATTCCCAGAAGTTTTTCCTGAAGATCTACCTGGCCTTCCTCCCGTTCGCCAAGTAGAATTCCAAATCGATTTAATTCCAGGAACAACACCTGTAGCCCGAGCACCCTATAGATTAGCTCCTTCAGAAATGCAGGAACTATCTAACCAACTTCAAGAGTTATCAGATCGAGGTTTTATCCGACCAAGTACTTCGCCTTGGGGAGCTCCTGTCTTATTTGTCAAAAAGAAAGACGGATCTTTCAGAATGTGTATCGATTACCGGGAGTTGAATAAACTTACCATAAAGAATCGTTACCCATATACCCAGGATGTAAGACTAATTTGGTCCAACACAAGTTTTCGAAGTGTCCTACTCAAAAATGACTTAAGATCGGGCTATCAACAACTGAGATTTCAGGGATAAAGATATTCCTAATACAGCTTTCAGAACAAGATACAAAAACACTATAATTACAGTGAAGCCTTTGTGTTTAACTAACGCTCCTGCTGATATTCATGGACTTATGACCGTGTGTGTAAACCATACTTGGACAAATTCCTAATAGTGGTCATCGATGATATTCTCATCTACTCTCATAACAAAGAAGAGAACGCAAATCATCTGAGAATAATCCTAGAATACTCAATAAAGAGAAGTTGTATGCCAGTTCTCAAGTGTGATTGTCTGGATTCATATCTTGCAAATTCCTATGGACACTTAATTGATAGTCAAGGACTTCATGTTGACCCCGCCAAGATTGAAGCAGTTAAGAATTGGACATCTCCTACTACACCCATAGAAATACGTCAATTCTTAGGACTAGCAGGTTATTATCAGAGATTTATCAAAGATTTCTCAAAGATTGCAAAGTCTTTGACTGAATCAACCTAGAAAAACAAGAAGTATATCTGGGGCGAAGACCAAGATTCGGCTTTCCAACTGCTAAAATAGAAGCAAAGTGAATGCCTCTAATCTTAGCTTACCAAAGGAAAGACGATTTTGTTTTGTTTACAGAGATGCATCCCCATCAAGGGTTTGGGAGCGTGATAATGGAAAGAGAGAAGGTTATTGCATATGCATCCCGACAACTTAAGCCTAATAAAGAAAACTATACCACTCATGATCTCGAATTAGGAGCAGTAGTGTTCGCTCTTAAAATTTGGAGACACAATCTGTATGGCACCAAATGTAGTGTGTTCACTGATCAAAAAGTATTCAACATATCCTTGATCAGAAAGTGTTGAACATGAGACAACGCCGTTAGCTAGAATTACTTGCAGATTATGATTATGAAATTTGCTACCATCCTAGAAAGGCAAATGTCGTAGCAGATGCCTTATGTAACACCCCTAAAAATATATCAACGCAGCGGAATACCACATGGGGTGCTACTTCATAATACACAGCGCTAGATACAAGAGAACGACCTTTAGGTGTCGTTTGAAAAATAACATTGTTGATTAAATCAAAATCTGAATTTAATATAACATTTGTCCCATAATTGCATCACAATGAAAAGCTTGAATGTAAAGACTCCAATGCACATCAAATAGTCCACGCATCTAATTCACCTGAGAAAAACATGCTTAAAAGTGTCAACATTAAAGTTGGTGAGTTCAATAAATTATTTTACATGATGAATGATAAACCAAAAGTGTTTGTAAAATTAAGCAAGACTATTTCAATCCTTTATAATACCACAAAAAATGTATAAAAAGTAGTACCCGCAATAGTTTCCCCCGATAAAGCAAACTCACTTATCACAAAATTTCCATTTAAGTTTTCCTAAGCTCATGACACTCAAGCTCGACGATATTGAGTCACTATATAAATTTCGTGACATTGCCCCACTAATATAAATTTTGTGCCCGCATATAAAAAATAAAAATATTAACTATATAAACTTCCGTGCCCGCACTATAAAAATTTCGTGCCAAGTTGCCCGCACTATATAGAATTTCGTGCCCGCACTATTTAAATTTCGTGCCATCTCTCCATAGATGATCAATCTCAAATAATCTACAAATAACACTCACGCTCTACCTAATGTAATACCCCACTACATCTAACAAAATAACATTCAAGAAAGTTTTAGGGGGGGGGGGGGGGGGGGGGGGGGGGGGGGGGGGGGGGGTGGGGGGGGGGGGGGGGGGGGGTGTTTTTGTGTTTGTTTTTTTCCTGGGTATATAGGGATTCAAATTACTTCGGCAAACACTTAATCATATAAAATAATACACCTTTGCCGTCCATTATAAACCAAACTTGTATTCATTAAACAACTTTAAGTACTTAAATCCATAAGTAGAAAGAGTGGTGATATCAACACGTACGCGAGTTTATAATATGAGTAGATATTGGACCAATTTGTAAAACAAATTTGAAATACACATGTAATAAATTCAAACAAATTATGAATTTGTAACCAGCATATTCTCACCCCAAAACATATATAAAATAAGTAAAACGTGGGGCTATAAACTCACCTTGATCAAAATCCCTTAAAACAATCACATTGTTATAGATGATAACCGAGTAAGTAAAAGAATTTGTAACAAGCATTTATCCCCCTCGCGGTTATAAAAACATTCCAAAAGATTGAAAAGCTAGGCATGAAACTCACATTGATTAAAGACCACGATCAAATTAATCCAATTAAATCCCGACAACTGATCAGCAACGATCTCGCCCACGACCTATAATTATGTCGGCTCTATAATAATACACTATTAACAACGATCGACGATGCGTACATCGTAACGACGAAAATCATACATATTTTAATATGTATACATACATATATACATGTGATGAGAAATCCACTTGCGCGCCTTTAAACCTTAACCCTTAGTATATTTTATGAATATATAATATTTTCCGTCCAATCATAGCTTATGTCGAATATTTACCGAAAGTTACTATTTTTAGACTCTTCGTTTTTAGAATCGAGTAATGATCTTAAATAATTAATTGAAATAATATATTAACCGACCTTTAGTTTTGACCAGCTATATCTTAACTTTTAAAGCAGATAATCCTTGCGACAAAGTAAAACGTCATTACGAACAACTTTCGTGTTTCGCCGGAAGGCTGAAACGGACTCGAAAGTGCTCGAATCGTTTAATTAATAGATATGTCAGATTTAATATATTAAAAATAACTTATTTTCTATTAAAGTGTATATTCCTAAAAATTAAAAAAAACGATTTCGATCCAGATTCATCAGTATTGGAGTTTAGAAGTCGGTTTATGTCTAAACGTCCGTAAAAATATAATTTGTTATTTTTGTAAACCAAAGTCTAACTTATCAAAGTCTCGAATTCCGAATCCCATGTTCCGTTTTCTCATAAATTACTCCGTTATATAACGGCACTAAATGAATTCCCATTTTTAGTCCAATTCTCGTCTCAAATATGTCTAATACCGCTTATAACTTTATATAAATCTCGTTTTAATATTTATTCATGTTTTACTAGACCGCGCAAGTTATAATATTTCATCACATATTATTCGTTAAATCAAATATATGAAACAAATAATATAGTTTGCGGTGTAAACCAAACTCACCCTATATCGGTGACAACACACTCAAATGCGACGCACCCCGGCTGTTTTCGCAGCCAAACCCAACAGCCCCCGGCTGTTAAACCAAACAAACCAAACACGCCCTTTCACGGCTGTTTCCCAGCTGTCCCCGCAACTAACCCGACCCAACCCAACTAACAAACACCTTCGGGGTGTTTTAATAAAACCAACCGCACCCGCGGCTGTCAACCCGACAACCCTTGTCCCGGCTGCCTACCCGACTCCAAACGCACCCTCGCGGGCGTTATAAACAAACCAAACATACTCTTATGTATGATAACTACCCGACGCACCCTCACCGGGTTTTAAAAAAAAAAAAAAAAATATACCCGGCTGTTACCACAAACCAACCCGACCCCACCCTTTTGATTTTTGACCCCCCCACCCCACAATCAAACACCCCTAGCTTCTAAACCCAACCCGACCCCGGCTGTCCCACAGCCCGACCCGACCCACACGCAACCTCTTCGGCTTATTATACAAACCACAACCGCACCCGTGCGTGGTTTTCCATACCCGGGCCCAACGCACCCCTTCTTTGGTGACAACCACACGAAACAGCAGCCCCCTTTTCGGTGTGTTTTAAAACCACACGAATCATGGTGGTGCGACGTGTGATAATGAAGGTGACGGGTGTGAGGTGTGTGGTTCAGCAATGGGATATTGGCGCGGCTGTGGTGGTTTCGGTGGGGGTAGCGCGTGGAGGAGAGTGAGTATGGGGATCGGGTAGATCTGTTGATGAGGATAACATTTGGTGTTCGCCGGAAAACTCAGCCGGAAAACTTTTCCGCCGGCGGCGGCGGTGGGGGCCGGCGGTGGTGGGGTTCGCCGGAGAAGAGAGAGAGAACAAGGGGTGTGTGTGTATAATTTTGAGATGGAAATGTAAAAGATATATAAGTTATATATTTATATTAAAAGAAAGTGAAAAGTCCCCCATAGTCTAGGGTTTATCTTGTAACATTTTTAATATAGTTTTTATAATTAACGGTTCGGGACTCGTTTGAAGGACTTAACGGACGATTCAAATCTCGAAACTTTCGCCATTGTTTTCTAAATCATGTTTCCCAATAAAAATAGAGTATTTACACGACTATTTTCACAATTGTTTTAATCGAATTTATTTAAAACTTTATTATTCATTTATTAAAATTTTTCCGTACAAACTATAATCCTTAAAAATGAAATTTAACTTCATAATTATGTTTTTTAATCAACTATTCGATTAACAAAGTAAATAATTTATTAAATACTTTTACTAATGAAATTTAAGATGATTAAATACAAATTAATTATATTGGGTCGGTACGCTGTTGTTCAAAATTGTTGAGAGGCATTTCAGTCACCTCTGACTGTTTCCAGGTCCTCGGTCAAAACTAAAAAGTTGTCTGAAATATCATTTCACATCAAATTGCTTTAGAGTCCGAGTCGTGAAAACGTGATTTAGATGATCGTTCTTATAAGTCAAGCCAGACCCTAAAAGTCAAAGATTGAAATCGTCATTCAAAATTTCGAAAATTCTCAGATGTTACAGTACCTACCCCTTAAAGAAATCTCGTCCCGAGATAAAATTCGAGTTATCCATAGTGTGACGAGAAGAAGGATTAAAATCTATAAACCGTTTCTAAGCTCAAGACGATGATAACTTTCTTCAGTAAAGGGGGGGGGGGGGGGGGGTGGGGGGGGGGGGGGGGGGGTAAAAAAGATTAGAATGTTTTACGACACTTCCTCAACATACCAAAAGTTTGGCTAAGTTTGACCAGGATATATATTCCATCAAGGTAGATATTTTAAGAAAAATATCGTACAAGTTTTATGATTGATAGTAACACCAACTGGTATCGCTCTCACTCGAACATTGCCCCTTACTCAGACCACAATAATAGTTCAGCTTTGCTGGGGTCATGCTCACTGCTTTTGCTTTTGTAGTCCCTTGCTTGGGACTTCCCGCAGGTCACCCAAACACCAGGCTATTCTCACTCAAGCTTGCTCACTGCAGTTTCTTGGCAGTACTCGGATGTACCGCGAACTAATTCTTCCTACTAGTGGGCCCGAAATGAAATATCCAACTATCTGTTACGCGATAGGATGTTTTATCTCGTTAAGGGGAGGTTACATTACCTATTGGATAAAGTTTGATAATCAGTCGGACGCTCCAGGACCCAACATAGCGACCATAACGTCAATACTGATATTGCACTCAGTCTGTTAGCTCCACAGACAGTTCGTGATTGCAAGGACTTGCAATGGCAAAAGTAATAACTTAAGAATGAGATAAGGTAGCTCCAAGTGAGGCCTTAAGATTTTTCTGATAGTAAGACATTATTGTGTCTCTAAGACCCTATTAACGGATTCGTATGAATATCGATTTCAGTTCAGAACTCGTGTCATATCGGATACCATAAAGCTCACTCATTTATAATTTTCCTTAATTACATAAAGAAAGCGTCCAACATTTAAGTAAGTAATAAATGATAACTTATGGTTCAGTGATATTATATTTTATTTAATTAACTGAAGAGGCGACCCAATCCTTTCAAATAAATAAATTATAATTCATCCTACTTAATAAAATCCCGGTGCAATACGCGTACACTCATAACCTTCAAGGTTGTTGACATGAAGAGTATTGTGGGTCAAAAGAGTATGGGACGAGTGATTTTAAAACTCCGTCTTTGGAAGCTGGAAGTAAAAACTGCCAGGCAGATCAAATAGAGTTCAAGATAATTATGATACTCGGTTAAGTAAATAAGGTTAAAGGATCATCAATACACAAAATCAAGTATAGCGATTATCATATCAATCTTCCATTACAATCCCCGCCCATACAAGACTTGCTAATACTTAGATTCATACACAATCCCGTGTAAACAGAACTGTGACGGGCTTTGTTAATATAGCAATTATCATATCAATCCTCATATTACAAGTCCCGCCTATACAAGACTTGTAATACTTAGATTCATACATAATTCCATGTAAACAAAATTATGACGGTCTTCGGTAAATACAATATAGTATAATGCTATGAAGAAAAATAACATCCTTAGAGACCATTGTTTAACTTACAATGTCTGAGAACGAAATGAGATCATTGTGCAACTCACAGATGTTCAAGAGAAGTAAGATAAGACAATGTATTAACTCACAAAGTCTGACGAGTAGAATGAGAACCATTAAGCAACCCACAATGTTCTTAAAAAAACTATTCAGGTATATATCAAATATATCTTATCATAAATAAGCGTACGATATACGCGAAGGGAATGCAAGCATATATATATTATATATATGTATGTCACGTAAGCACTTAATGCAGCACGTAATGTAAGCACATAAGCAGTAGTGTTGTATGGCACTTTAAATAGTTTAGTTGTGATGCCAACGTTTTGTAAAAACGGTTATAGTCTAGGGTAAAATATGCAACCTAGTTCTCTATAACCAGTGCTCTGATACCAATCTGTAACACCCCCAAAAATATATCGCAGCGGAATACCACATGGGGTGCTACTTCATAATACGCAACACTAGATACAAGAGAACGACCTCTAGGTGTCATTTGAAAAATAACATTGTTGATTTAATCAAAATCTGTATTTAATATAACATTTGTCCCATAATTGCATCACCATGAAAAACTTGAATGTAAAGACTCCAATGCACATCAAATAATCCAAGCATCTAATTCACCTGAGAAAAACATGCTTAAAAGTGTCAACATTAAAGTTGGAGTTGAGTTCAAAAATTAGTTTTTAAATAATGAACTGTAAACCAAAGTTAGTAAATATGCATGACTATTTCAATCTTTATAATAAAGCCACAAAAATGTATAAAATGTAGGACCGCCAGACTTTTCCCCGCGATAAAGCAAACTGCACTTAACCCAAAATTTCCATTACGTTTCTCAAGCACATGACACTGAAGCACGACTATATGATTCCACTATATAATTTCGGGTGACATTGCCCTCACACATAAAATTTTGTGCCCGCACTATATAAATTCCGTGCCCGCACTATATAAATTTCGTGCCATTGCCCGCACTATATAAATTTCCGTGCCCGCACTATATAAATTTCGTGCCATCTCTCCCACAGATGTTCAATCTCAAATAGATCTACTAATAACACTCACACTCACATAATCTAATTCATCCACACTACATCTAGCAATTGACAGTTCATGATACTGGGCATATAGGATTCAAATTACTTAGGCAAACACGTAATCAATATAAAATATACACTTGCGTCCATTTATAAAACCAAAGCATTGTATTCATAAACAGCTTTAAGTACTTAAATCCATAAGTAGAAAGAGTGTGATATCAATCACGTAACCGAGTTTATAAATGAGTATGATTATGTGGACCAATTTGTAAAACAAATTTGAAATACACATGTAATAAATTCAAACAAATTATGAATTTGTAACCAGCATATTCTCACCCCAAAAACATATATAAAATGAGTAAAACGTGGGGCTATAAACTCACCTTGATCAAAATCCCTTAAAACAATCACATTGTTATAAGATAACCGAGTAAGTATAAGAATTTGTAGACAAGCATGTATCCCCCTCGCGGGTATAAAACAATTCAAAGATTAAAAAATCGAGGCTATGAAACTCACATTGATTAAAGACCACGATCAATTAATCCAATTAAATCACAACTGAATCTGCAACGATCTCGACCACAACCTATAATTTTGTCGCTCTATTATAATACACGTATCAAATACGATCAACGATGCGTACATCGTTACGACGAAATCATACATATTTTTATATGTATGCAGTCATATATACATGTGATGAGAAATCCACTTGCGCGCCATAAAAACTTAACCCTTATATATTCAATGAATATATAATAGTATTCCGTCCAATTCAATAGCTTATGTACGAAGTATATATAGGGCGAAAATTATGACTATTTTTTATACTCATCGTTTTTAGAATCGAGTATGATCTTAAATAAATAATTTAGAAATAATATATTAACCGACCTTTAGTTTTGACCAGCTATATCTTAACTTTAAAGCAGATAATCCATGCACAAATGTAAAACGTCATTACAACAACTTTCGAGTTTCGCCGAAGGCTGAAACGGACCTCGAAAGTGCTCGAATCGGTATAATTAATGAGATTATTCAGATTTACTATATTAAAAAATAAATAAAAAAAAAATAAAAAAGATTAACTATTTTCTATTAAAGTGATGAGCATATTCGCGGATTTTGATCGCATGTATTTTCTTCGTATATGGGCTGCGTTTAGAAGTCCCGTTTTATGTCTAAACGTCCGTAAAAATATAATTTGTTATATTTTATAAACCAAAGTCTAAGTTATCGAAACCTCGAATCCCGAATCCCATGTTCCGATTTCTGATTTAAATTACTCGTTCTAAAAAGGTGGCACTAAGTCCCATTTTTAGTCCAATTCTCGTCTCAAATATGTCTAATACCGCTTATAACTTTATATAAATCTCGTTTTTATATTTATATCATTTTTACTAGACCGCGCAAGTTATAATATTTCCATCACATATTATTCGTTAAATCAAAATATATGAAACAAATAAAATATTTGCGGTGTAACAAACTCACCATATATCTGGGACATCACACTCAAATCGACTGCACCCCGCTTGTTTTCGCAGCCAAACCCAACAGCCCCCGGCTGTTAAACCAAACAAACCAAACACGCCCTTTCACGGCTGTTTCCCAGCTGTCCCCGCAATTAACCCGACCCAACCCAACTAACAAACACCTTCGGGGTGTTTTAATAAAACCAACCGCACCTGCGGCTGTCAACCTGACAACCCTTGTCCCGGCTGCCTACCCGACTCCAAACGCACCCTCGCGGGCGTTATAAACAAACCAAACATACTCTTATGTATGATAACTACCCGACGCACCCTCACCGGGTTTATACCCGGCTGTTACCACAAACCAACCCGACCCAACCCACAATCAAACACCCCTAGCTGCTAAACCCAACCCGACCCCGGCTGTCCCACAGCCCGACCCGACCCACACGCACCCTCTTCGGCTTATTTTACAAACCAAACCGCACCCCGTGCGGTGGCTGTCCCAACCAAACGCACCCCGTGCGTGGTTGTCATACCCGGGCCCAACGCACCCCTTCTTTGGTGACAACCCACACCGAACGCAGCCCCTTTTCGTGGTGGTTTTAAAACCACACGAAATCATGGTGGTGCGACGGTGATGATGATGGTGATGGCAAGTGGCGGTGTGGAGTCGCGAGTGAGGGAGAGTGATGGTGGGGATCGGATAGATCGGGAGATGGGGAGGATTTTTGGTGTTGGCCGGAAAAGCTCGCCGGAAAACTTTTCCGGCGGCTGTGGTGGTGGTCGCCGGCTGCGGGAGCTCGCCGGAGAAGATGAGTGGGAGAGAGAGATATGTATAAGTGTGTGTGTGTTTATATAAAAGATGGAAATGAAATGAAATGAAAAAGATATAAACTTTTATATATATATTAAAGAAAGTGAAAAGTCCCCCATAGTCTAGGGTTCATCTTGTAACATTTTTAATATAGTTTTTATAATTAACGGTTCGGGACTCGTTTGAATGACTTAACGGACGATTCGAATCTCGAAACTTTCGCCATTGTTTTTCAAATCATTTTTCCGATAAAAATGAGTATTCACACGACTAATTTTCGTAAACGTTTTATAGAATTTATTTAAAACGTTGATTATTCATTTATATATTTTTCCGACAAACTTTATCCGTAAAAATGAATTTTAACTTCAATAATTGCGTTTTTAGCATACGTTTTCGATTAACAAAATAATTGAATTAATTTATTAAATATTTTTATTTAATAAATTATGATAATTAAATATAAATTTAATTATTTTGGGTCGGCACGCGTTGTGCTC
>BQNB010054364.1:0-39576 GCA_026074375.1 Tanacetum coccineum
TTAAATGAAAGCACAACTGACTCAATCAAAAACTCAAACTCCTTTTGACTATTTGTGGTCAAAGCAGCTAAATCCAAACACCCCTTATGCATTGATAGGATTTAAAAAAAACATTAGAATGAAATCTTCTTAACAAAAGCTTAATACCAGATTACCATTAGCTTATATTAAACTTAATTATCATGAAAACACAAATTAACAACTAATTAAACTTAGATCTAGACTTAAGAGATTATACTAGTATTTTTTTTTAGGTTTTTATAACAAGTTATATAAAAACTATGATCTATACTTTAAAAAGCAAAAACAGATAAACAATCATAATTATTAAGCTAGTTAAAAGGTAATTAAGCACTATTAAGCAACTGAATAAGCAGATAAGCAATAAGCAAGCATATAAGTGAAAATTAAGCTAGAATGGAAAATGGACAAGAAATTTAAAGGTGAGACTTACTTTATCCTCTAGCTAAACAAGAGGAACCACAAGGGCAGCTACAAGCTCCCTAGCTTAATAATAAGCTAGGGTAATAATCCATGAGATCTCATCAATTTCTAGATCTCCTTCCAAAAGCTCACAATTCCAAAAGCTAAGGTAATTAGTCATTTTAAGCTGATTATATGTTTAGATATGATTAAGGCTGGATTAAGTAAGCTCAATTTCAGCTTATAGACTGAAAGAGCTTATTAGAGCTTATTAAGACAGATTGAGCTTTTGAGTAAAAGGGCTTTGAGAGAATTTGAAAGGTAAACACAGGATTTATTTAACCAAAGACATTCATTTCATTATATAAAAGAAGATTACATAATTCAAAAGACAAATTACAATAAGCAATATTTAAGCTAACCTAAATTATTAAAAACTAGAAAAAAGGAAAAATAAGGTAAAAAGAAGGTTGTGTGCGTGTGTGAGCTGAGGCCTTTTTATAGGCTGCCAAAGAAGCTTCTAGGACCCCTGAATCCATCTCCTAGCCTTCAATCCGCACCCTTGATTCTTCTAATCATTGCCAAATGATTTTGAGCCGTTTGATCATTTTGTGTGTAACTGAGGATCGCCAGCGTGTCATTCCATTCATGTGCCATTGTGTTAGTTGTGTGAGTGATTATAGTGTAAAACCCACATAACCTTGTGCTTTTCTTGCTCTGACGTGGCCTCCTCATGAGAGTGAGATACTAAAACCCTTTGATTAGACTAATTTGTCCCTGGCATCTTGTTAATGAGCTCTTAAATTGACCAATAGAGCCCTCAATTTCCATTTGCCCCTTGTTTTACCCTGGCTAGAGAAACGAAAGTGATGATGAACAGTAAAAAGGATCTTGGCGCCAAGTTTATAACTGAACGAGTTAATTCAGTTTTAACTTTGGCCAATTGTCACTTCTAGTCCCTCTCTTTCTTTTCTCCCTTTCTAGTTATAAAAGGAGTTTTAGGAATTACAAAATCGGTCCTTGTGGTTTATATAAAAGGTTAGTGAGCTTGGTTTTGGGCTTATGGAATGGGCCTTTGGGCTAAATGGATCCGGATAAGGTAATTTTAGGCTTTTTAGGGCCCATTAAGGTTTCAAGGGCCCAATAAGAGGTGAGTGGTTATTTTTGGACTTTGTTGAAACTTGGAGGGTGAAAATGGAATGTTTTTGGGTTTTGTTTTTTATTGGTTGACTTTTGTTACCATTTTGACTGGATTTAACTGAGGCTTGACTTTTCTGCTTCGGCTTTGAATCTTTGTCTTCTTTTTGTACTCTTCTGATTCTCGTGTCCGTGCTTGCTTGTTTTTTGACTGTTTTCATGTGATTTTTGATATATCCATACCTGCACACACAAATCACAAATACAAGCACATTTTTGCCATTTTTAGACTGTTTTGGGTTTATTTGGGTTATTTTAGGTACAAACGGATATGTGTATTTTACACTTATCAAATGCCACTAGTCTTATCCTTAGTAGCTAGAAAGAAAACCCATGTAAACCTACTGAAATTATCTGTGATGACTAGGCAATACATTTTCTTCATAAGGCTTTTTACAAATGTTGGACCAAATAAGTCCATATGCAACAAATTTAAAGGAAGACTGATTGAGTTCTCTGTTTTGGACTTACAAGAGGCTTTGTGCTACTTTCCCGTTTGACAAGCAACCCAGGTTTGATCATTTTCAAAATGTTTGGAAGGTAAACCTCTTACAAGATTTCCCTTAACCAATTTATTCATGGTTTTAATATTTAAGTGACCTAGCCTTCTATGCCAAAGTTTAGATTCATCAAATGTGGCTTTTGCAAAAAGGCAAGTTAAACCTTCTTTAAGAACTATGTTCTTTAAATCAACACTATACATATTAATCTTTCTAGGAACTCTAAGTAAAACTTGACTTTCATCAATTAACTTAAAGTTTAAAGATAAAACAATACATTCAGTGTCATTAAAAAGAACACTATTCTTTTTATCACACATTTGTGAGACACTAAAGAGATTAAACTTTAACTTTCTCACAAAATACACATTTTCAAAATCTAGATTACCAGTTTTAATGGTACCTTTTCCTGTGATTTTCCCTCCTTTGGGGTTCCCTCCAAAAGCAACATATCCTCCATCTATCTCTTCATAGTCTGTAAGAGAAGACATGTTTGCTGTCATGTGCCTTGAGCATCCACTATCAATCACTCCTTGATCCTTTAAATCTATTTGTGGATTACCCTGCACATTAGATAAGAAAATCAGTTTCTTTTGGGGACCCAAGCCATCACTGACTTGGATATGCCTTGTGCATCAATATAATCAAACTTCTTTAGGGTGATTGATGCACTGTTGTGTTTAGAAACATGGTCTAAAACTTTAGTCTTTGGTTTCCAAACCCAACAAGCTGAGGCCTTAACAGCATTAAAACTATTTCCCTTAACATCATTAACTACTACTTTTTGGCCTAGCAGTATTAATTTTTTTATCCCTAGCAGTATTAACCATTTGATTAATATTGCTTTTTTTAAATGTTGTGTTCTTTTGAATCGGTCTCTTAACAGTTGAATGTGCTGTTTTAGAAAGATATGACATTGGTCAAGTAGCATTCACTGTTGTTTTTGAGTGAGCATCATTAACTTATCTAGCAGTATTAATTGTTACTAAGCCAGACTTCATTAGTACTGCTATTAGAACCATGTTCTTTTTAGCACATGGTGAGTCTTTTTATCAAAATTTTGATGATTCACCCTTTGAGCATTGTTCCAAACAGGTTTTACCATCATTTGATTTTGAAACTGTTTTTGATGGTAATTGCAATCAACTTGCAAATGATCAAAGCTTCCACACACATAACATTCATTATTAAACATCTCAAAATTGCTTCCTAGTTTTTGAGACATCATATTGTTCCAATTTCTTTGATTGCCTCTTGGATTGTGAGTGTCTTGCCTATGTTTCTCAACTTGTTTAACAGTTTTCCTAGCAGTTTTCTCTTGTTTCTTAGGTTTGACAAACTCTATTTTAACAATACTAGGATTAACTATTTTCTTCTCAGTTTTAGTTTGAGACACATTTTTTTCATCACTATCTGACACCTAATCTTCAATAATTGGGGAATCATCAGACTTGCTAACTACCTTAGACACTTCTTCATCAGACTTTTGGTTCTCAACTATATGCTTATTAACAAACTTATCTAAACCAGTAAAAGACAAATCAGGTGTTGGAGGCATGAAATTTCCTGTGTAGGGAGGTGGAACTACATTATATAACCTTTCTTGCAATTATCAACAATCTGACACTCTATGATCTTGTTTAAACTTTTAGATGCATTTTCAAATTTATCTACATTAAATTGAATGTTATCGTTTTCTTTTTGAATTTTTTCAAGCTTCTTCCTAAGCTCTCTAATAGTTATTTCTCTTATTTGAATATCCCATTTTAAGTCATTAATCTTTTCTACATAAACAGACTCATTCTTTTTATAAAATTCAAGTTTTTCTTCCACTGGTTCTAAACCTGTTTTATAACCTAAAACCATTAGACCAGATTTCTCTAAATCTATTAATAGTTGATCATTTTGAGATTTATGTAATTTAACAGTTTCCATACAAGATTTTGAACAATTTGAATCATTAGATACCTCTGAGTCAGAACTTGAAGATGAGTAAGCCATGAGTGCATAATTAGGCCCTTCCTCTGCCTGATCACTCCAGTCATATCTACTAAGGCCATCACATGACACCAAAGCTGTGGAAGTAGATGTTTCCACAAGCACACTCCTTCTTGAGCTTTCCTTGTTCTTGTTGTCTTGATTTCTTGGAGCTCCACACTCCCTAGCAAAATGTCCCCTCTTATGGCAGTTGTAGCACTCCACTTTGGACTTATCAAAACCAATAGTCTCATTGCCATTAATAGTAAGCTTCCTTCCTGTATTCTTCAAAAACCTTCTAGCCCTCATAGTCAACATGGCCATTTGCAATCTTAAATCCATCTTTTCTATGTTATAAGGATGGACTTGTTGCAAGTCCTCATGTGCAAGTTGATGACTATTTGGTTGACCAGCAAAGAATGAACAAATAACAACATCACTCAAGTTATCAATATTTATAGAGTAAGAAGTATTAACTTAAGTGCTAGCAGTAGTAACTCCATGAGCAGCATTAACTGCTTCATTAGAGCTGCTAGTGTTGTTATTTGAAGAGGACACAAAAGCCATGTTCTGTGTGCTTAAACTTGAGCTAGACATTCCCTTGACTTCTGGTTCATACTCCTTGAGGTTGTTATAGAGATCATCCATGCTTATTTTTTCTAACTCAACTTTATTCCTCCACACAACAGCATGTGTGTTCCACTCAGGTGACAAGCTTCTTAATAACTTTTGATTAACATCTTCTTATGAAAGCTTTTCATCTAAAAGCTCCAACTGACTCACAAGCTTTTAAAGCCTATCAAAGGTTTGATCAAGCATCTCTAAGCTTGGGGCAGTGAAGTTTTCATATTGCTGCTTTAAGAGATTTCTTTTAGTCTTCTTAGTAGCTGCATTCCCACCAAATCTTTTTTCTACAGCTTCCAGTAACAGCTTAGCATCCTTTATAGAGTTAAACTTTAACTGATGTTCATTGGGAATGCCCATCATTAAAGTACTTCTAGCCTTCACTTCTAATCTTCTCTGAGCCTTATCTTCAGCAGATGTAATAGGCATCACTGTTGTAACACCTTCCACAACTTGTGTTTTTGGCAAGGTTGCACCATTCTCTATGACTTCCCACAGTTCATAGTCTATCATCTGAATATATTGTTCAATCCTCATCCTCCATAACTTAAACTCACTCGGTTTGAGCATGGGAACATTAGATGCAGCCACCATGTGTGCAGAATCTTGATCCATGTCTTCTAGCAAAGTTTCTCAAAGCAACAAGCTCTGATACCATTTGTTGGTCCCACTTCAATAGATCGAATTCCTTAAGCTTGTATAAGGATTAGTTATAATAGATAAATCTAACACAACTATAGTAGAAATTTTTTTTGAATGTATTAAAGATTATGCGGAATCTAATCTTTAATATTAAGAAGAACTATCAATGAAACAGTAATTATATGAACATATAATTCAATAAACAAAAGCTCCAATATTAATAATACGAATACTCTCAAAGTATTAAGGTTACAAAGACCTTGAAGCTATGATAATTCTATGAATGACTTGTATTGGTATGGTGCATTGTGTATGGTGCGGTACATCAATCGCTATGCCCTAGGACCTCCTTTTATACACAAAGGAGTCCTAAACGGCTTACAATACTTTCTTAAGAATATCAAATCTTTTAAACAAATAAGTTATACATATCTTTTACCAAAACATCTCATACAAATCACATAAGCAGTACTAACTGACTCAGCAGTACTAACTTCTTCACTAGTAGCATTAACTTTGTACTAACAGTAGTAACTTTTGTACTAGCAGTAGTAACTTTTATACTAGCAGTAGTAACTTCCTCTAGAAGTGGTAACTTTGTACTGGTAGTTGTAACTTTACCAGCAGTCTTAAACACTTAGAATAATTTTCATTGAAATTCTCCAGCAGCACTAACTTTGACTGAGCAGCATTAACATCAATAAGAGCAGCAGTAACTCCAAACAGCATTAAGAAGCTTTTAATCCCAACACACGCCATGGCGCTGCTAAGGCCTCGCAAAGGCACGAGGCGTGACCTCCACGCTACGTAATAGACCAAGGCGTCGAATTAAGGTGTGACATGATATTAGAAGTAGAAAAACGTGATAAGGCTTGATAAAGCGTGATGCATGGAGGGTTTTTTGAATTTAATTTTGATAAAAATTGGTTTTTATATATAAATGAAAAAAAATACATACAAAGATAGTTTTCTGACTTTATTTCTTATGTATGACACTTTTTGTAAACTCGATAAATTTGAAATGTGATATAAATACATAAATCTATAAATATTTTCATGTTTTGTGCCGCTTTATGTCACGCCTTAAAAAACGCCAAGACTTTATGACTCTTAAGGCGTGAGGCTTGGTCATGCCGCCATACCACGCCTCACGATATTTATAACATTGGTCAAAATGGAATAGGTACCATGTCACAAATGTCACGTGTCGTATTAATTACTTTCAAAATTCTCTAATTGTTTTGTTTTCACTTTTTACATTGTATGATTAAACCATGCTAAATGCTGAGAAGGTGGTGAACCTATGTTAAGAGTGCATTCACACGGGTAAGGAGGTCCACCTCTATGCCAAAGAAACTTCCATGTATAATCAAAATTTGACAAATAGATGCTTATATTCTAAAAGTTTGAATTTGACCATTGTGAAGTCATTAGACTTATAAAATTCAGATTATGTGTGAAATATTGAACCTATATAAACATTAGACATAATACAAAGCTATATGTGATTATCAAGTATTTTTGTGTGCAATGAACAGAGTACTTTTATGTTATGTTACCCAATCGTTACAAAATTAAGGTTCTAGAAAATTTTTGTCTCTAAAATAACTTTGGTGAGTGCATGACCCGCATTTACAAGTTTTCGTTCTGGATGCAGGATGGGTCTTCTTGTTCATATTTATTAATAAAGGGGTCATAAAGTTATAATTGCACAAAGTGTATTGTTTATGCATAAACCACTTTGTGTGACTTGCGACCCATTTGACCCATTTCAAAAAGATAACCTTTTTATTTTACCCGTTTGACCCGTCAGTAATCCAAATCGACCCATTTATAAGTAAAAGGATTGCAATTTCCACATTACCACTTAGGAATAGGATTGAACAAATTAACAATAAGTGATGATGCATTATATGTAAAAAATTTAGCCTTTTAACTGGGAGTCACAAAAGCATGACTGGTGGAGAAATTTGGAGAGAAAAGTACCCGATATGGCAAAGTCAGGGATCACATCAGCTTGGTTGCCACCTACAACTCATTCTTTTGCTCCTGAAGGTTTATAAGATAAAATCAGGCAAGTTTAATGAAATATACTTCACTTCCTACTCTACACTGACCCTTTTCATCTTATCCATAGGCTACCTTCCACAAAACTTATATTCTCTCAACTCTCCTTATGGTTCTGAGTCTTTGCTTAAAGCATTATCAAGCAAATTGAAGAAAACAAGATGAAGCAGTACAATGTTCGACCAATAGCTTGAAACAAACACTATGACTGAAGTTGCTGCTTCAACAAGGATTATCTATATCTCAATCTAAAAACACACAATGAACAACTCTCATGAGTGTTTGGACTTGTGTTTTGGAGCTTTTGTTTAGAACTGATTATTACAACTATAAGTCCCAAATAAACAGTTATGTATAATGAGCGTCTCATTAGACACAACAATTGATAAGAGTTAAATTATATTACTTGTTAACAATTTTTCGTATTTAAGTTGATAGATTTTTACTCCTAAATGATAAAACCATTCTTTCTGTCTAACCCACACAATCAGTATAAATTAACAAGGGATATATGTAACATAATATTGCAATTTTTATAAATTCAGATCACCTTTGGTAACGATGCCTATGAACTCATCATTTCTGGTTTAGAAGCCTTTCTGCAAAGTAAAACCTACCTTTGTTCGACTATTTCTCCCTCTAAAGCTGCTAGATTCAGAGTGTTGTATCTTTTGTCTGACAGAAAAAGAAGAGATTGCAGCTGCACTAAATAAAATTAGAAGGTTAGCACCGTCATCAATTAAAAGATAGACTCGTCCTAAAAGTATGTACTATAGAATATTGTTCATCATGTTATTTAATACATATGGCTTACCAAGCGAATCTTGAAGCAGATGTGTTAGCTTGGAATTCCTGCAATATAATTTTAAATAGATAAGGTACTATTACTCTTTGTAAAGTGAATGCTTACTATCATAACATGCCTCTATCATTAACATACTAAAAAGTAAACCTGTATGGTATATAAGTTCTTTTCAAAGCCAATACAAATATGACATCGCCAAGTGCCGAAAGTGATCTGTTAATGTATTGAGCTTCGACGGTATCCTTGAACATTGGTCTTTGCCAGCTTCTCACTGCCTGCTAGATCTACCAGTCAAAGCTTGCTCTTGGTGTACTCACCATTCAACAGATTCTTTGATTTTACTGTTATGCAAATCATGCTGCATGATAGAGAAAAAAAATATTTTCAGGAAGTATATGATGTCATCAGATATATCATTTTCATTATTGGAGTTGCAATATAATGGGACTTAGGAAAAAGGATATGTAAACTGGAACACGTGGAACGTCAATTATGGGATTGTTAGTTATTTGTTCCCCTTTTCATAAAGCGTGTCCATAGAAAATGAATACCATAATATTAAAATGATATATGTGGCTTGAAAGAAATTATACCAGTGAGATTTGCTGCTATGTTCATTTATATTATTTGAACCTACAACCCTAGCATTGCTACTAGCCTGGAGAGCATTCCACACCTCACGAATGCTTTCAACCTTAGCTTCCATAATCCCAGAGACATGATGAGCACCTTCTATGGCTTTCCTAACTTCCAATATGCAATAGGAAACAAAGATGAAATATATAAAAATCATGACCTAATAAGCATTACAATGGCCAATTTTTTACACAGAATAATGTTACTTCTTAATGTATGTAAGGTTCACCATACGTAAGGCATCTACAAACACATCAACTAAAACAACAAACATAAATGTTGTTTTCATAACATTTTAGTTACTTGCTCTAAGTCTATAATTTATAATAGAGGCATTTTGTAGTCCTTTAGAAAAGGAGTAGACAATAACTTTTTGGTTGAACTGCCTGTAACTATTCCAAGATCTCCATCCTTGCTAGCATTGAAGTCTATAACCATGGTGTGCCCAACTGAAACTTCATGTTTATCTAGCAGTCGACATCTACAGAAGACTTTGATTTTGCCTGATATAATGATTGTCAACCATCAGGCTACTATTAGTCAAATATCTAAACAAATAAAAGCCATTAATGAAGTTAACATGATCATTTAAATAAGAAAGAAGGAAATTTCCTTTGGCTTCTTGCACTTGGTTGTAGAGTTTTTTCCTCTTCGCTAGCTCCTCTTTATTATACTTTCTTTTAAGATCTTCAAACTGTGTAACTACAACGACAAAAGTAGCAAGGAAGCTTATGCAGATTCTTAACAATATAAAATTGTTGCCTCATACGGCTGACCTCGCCTCAAAATTACATGAGACAGGAAACATGAGCAATGTTAACCAAGAGAAACCATCATCCAAGAGTCAAATAAAGAAACCAACATATGCATACATAATATCAAAAAAATAACACGGCCAAAGTTTCATTAAGGTTTTGAAAAAAAAAACATATACCTTTAAATAAAACAAAGAAGATGACCAACCTGCAAAAAAAGAAACCAACATATGCATACACAATCTGAAAAATAACACAGTTCATCATTAGGGTTTTGAGATTAAAAGATCGAACCACAATTACAACGTTAGGGTTTGGAGATCTTGAGACGAAGAGAGGCAGGTATACATAATACCTAAAAAAATATAGATATAAAATACGAATATGGTGTTTTTATCATTAAATTTTAGGACAAAATTCTGTTTTTTTTAAATAGCACATTTATAAGATTCGAACCTTGGTTTCATCATAATTAGGTCGCCTCAGGTTTGTGAATTATGGTCTTTCATCTTTTTTTCTATTGATTTTAGTGTTTTCATAATTATTCATTCATAAAACCAAAACACCAAATCATGCAAAAAAACTAAGCCACCATCATCATCATCATCAAATAATCGCCAATTGTTGCAGCTTGATCCAACCTAATCGATTTCACTCGCGGTCTGGTAAGATTTCATTTGTTAATTCAACAAATGATATATTGAATAGAACTCATGGATAATTTTATTTTCGCAGGTCTTTTAAAATTTTAATTCGTAGGTGTTTTGATTAATACATTTTTTTTAGTTTAATGGCTTCATTGATCCAACTAACATGCTACAACTGAATTAGGTTTAATATTTTTTCCATTATTTTGTTTTAATTATTAGATTTGAATTTAATATCTATGTTAGTTTATGTGATATGTTATGACAAGTTTAATTTATGTGTTTATAGCTTGAATTGGTTGGTTATGTTATGAAATTTGGCTAGTTTTTATAATTGGGGTTTTATATAGATTAGTTTATTAGTAGGAATTTTTGACGTTTAAGTTAAAGAGGGTGTTTGTTTTAGCTTATTTGATGTGCTTATTATGACCTTATTGGAAATTTGTTAAGCTCATAAGCCACTATAAATGAGCTTATAAGTTTATCAAATATGTTTTGACTGATTTATGTTTAATTTACGTAGAGGGATACAACCGGCCTATCTTTTGTAGATCATCTCATTATCTCAGTGATGCTAGAATTATCAAGCATCGTCCTATCTTAGTGGCTACATATGCAGGGAGTTATATGGCATATCTTTCTGATTGACTAATTGTTATGAATACAGGTAAATAGCTTATTCATGCACACCATATAATAATCAGCCCCATATAGGTTGGGTCATCTTGTGACCATTGCCTAGCCCGTTGGTTTATCGATGAGTCAAAAAAAGAAAATATGACAGGATTATGTGCGTCTCTCTAGAATGTTAATCGTTGAAGAAGGTGATGTAAAAGTAATTTCAAAACCTATATAGTAAAATGAGCAGGGAATGCCAAGGATAAGTTCCTTACTTTACGTACTTTATTGAAGACAAGGTAATCCCAAAGATAAGTTTCTGTCAAGCAGAGTGAAAAGTAAGATTTTATTATTGTACAGATCAAGTATTGATTCCGCTCAACACTGTCCAGTTTTTTATGATTAAATTGATTATGAATAAGTTATTTGTTATGTTGTTTTCTATCACAAGTTCAACTATATAAATTCTTATTCTTTTTTATAATTGGCAGTCAGTAGTCATACAATGTCGCACACTATTGTCGACAGCTCCGGTTCCTTCTACAATATTAAAAGAAGCTATGTCGCGGTTTCTGCAAATCCTTCGTCAAATGCATATATAACTACCACTTAAGACTGGTGCCAGGTGCCATTCTTTTGGTAAGGAAGTTTCATTTTTGTTAATTAATGATTTACATAGAGCAAATGTTTTTTGTTACTGATTGTGATGATGCTATCGTTAAAATCTACAGCCTGGAATTTTTCTGTATGACACATTTTGCGTATTTTTCACATCAATGATGGTCCGCGTTGTAAAGTCAATTGATGCACCTATCAATATAGGTATTCAAACATAATTGCAATGAGACATTTTAAAAGTGGTGTTGCACGAAAGAGCATCCACGACCGCTAACATTCCGGTTATTAATGATGGGGATGGACCCGGACAACATCCTACTCATGTATTCCAATTCTCACTTTCTATTCATAAGGAATAAATAAAACCCGAAACAACCCAGTTATTGACATGTCCAAATTGCTACCTTTTTTTTCTCTAATACAGTTACACTAATCTTAGCCACATGACAAAATGAGGCACCTCACATAAGGGTCAAAGATTATTTTCAAGGAGGTTAGAGATCACAGGTAACCCCTCGCCATTTCTTATTAGGATCTCGAGTATAACTTTTTGGTTTTTAAAGTAATATGTACTAGATTGAACATTGGTGATTCCCATATACATTAACATTTATTGGGGATTTCACATTTTATTTCTAACATACCAAATGAGTGTTGTCCAAGTGTTTTTTAACAAAAAAGAAATCACCAATCCAATCACTCTGATAAATACAGGGTTAAACTATTGCAAAAACATGGTTTTTGTAACCATTTGAAAATATTAAAGCAATTGATTTTTTTGGAACCAAGAAGTGTCAATTAGCCCAGCCAAAGCCATTTTCATCCATTAATCAAGCTATCCAATCTGCCCATTTGCGTCACTTCTACACACATATATCCTTGCAACAAGTTTATAGGTAACGATAAGTAATGTAACGTTGCGTTAAATGTCACCATCATAGCAGTTGTAGAAATGAATAATAAGCAGAGCCCAATAAGCAACAGTATCGGTAAGCTGACCAAAAAATATTGTCTAGAAAAACGTGCAGTTAGAATTGATAACAACACGAATAGGGCAGTAGTAGCTGAAAATAGGGAGATTGCATCAGATAATGCAAAAATAGTAAAGGTGGAGGTGTTTTTAGACACTAGGATTCCCGTTTCTTGATCGCTTCTTCCTGGTACAGTAATTGATGTTGCACATAGAGCAGCAGTGATATTGCTTGACGCATCGGTGTTTTTAGCTGATGTTTAAATTTAGATTCAAATAGGCCTTACAAGAAGTTTTTTACATGACCATAGAGGCCATTAAAGAAGGAAACCTTGGAGTTTATGAGACCAAAATAACATGTAATTTTTAAGATGTTGCTTTATGCTATGATAAATAAGTTATTGTTAGGAATCAGATAATTGTGTTTTGTTAATGCTTACTTGAAATTATCATTCGATGAATTCTTTGCTTATAATTTTTTTTGTTTCAGAAAGTAAAAGCGAGATACAATTTTACTTTGATTTAGGACGGGTTGTAAGGAAGTTTTGTAAGTTAAGGAAGCTAACTAGATATAACAGATAATTCAGGATAAAAAAAGTGATACATTCAAAAGGGTTAATTACAGAACAAAAGACACATTTAATCATTTGAGCTATTGGTTTGAGTTTATGTTAATGAAAATGACGAATAGGATTGAGAAATATAGGTAGAGAACAAATATCCGTAAGATGGAACAAGAAAATCCATTAACTTGTTGTTAATAATATGTAAGTTTAGCGGATTGTTCCATCAATCAATATGTTAAAGTAGCTTAACGGTCTATAATTATAGAGTTGCAACATTATTTTGTTGTTTAACTTATAAATTTAAGCTTGGTAGAGATGTTTATGAGGTTATCTTAAATGATACGTTGCAAGAAAAATTGAAAAGCATCGAGGCACAATTTGATTTGATCTCTACGGTCCGGTGAGAATACGTTCAAAATCAACTCACACTCAATAGAAGAAACCATAAAGTCTCATGTTGTTACTAGAAAACTTGAAGAAAAACTTGAAGGACTACATAAACGTGATGCTTTCATTGAGGTATGCTAATTCCATGGTTTTTTATTTCCAGATTACTTGAAAGTTCTTATTAATAAGATTCAAGAAGTAAATACCAAGAGTATTCGAGGTTAGAGATAGTATCACCATGAGCCATTTTCACATATATTAATCTCACTATAGAGATCATATCTCCATGTGTTGGGTTTGAAATTAGGTTTGGGTTTAGATTTAAGTTTGGGTTTACATTTAAATTCGCTTTTGGCTTTAGGTTTGAATTTGGGTTCGAGTTTAAGTTTTGATTTAGATCCCTACAAAAGGTTGTTGTGTTGACACTTTTTACTCTATCTTTTTAAACCGCAACCTTTCTCTTGTGAGCTTTTATAATCTCATTTACTGTTGTCCTAGTTGTAGGATACCTCTTGTTGGATCCCACTTTAATAGATCGAAGTCCTTAAGCTTGTTTAAGGTTTAGTTATATTAGATAAATCTAACACAACTATAGTAAAAACTTTGTTAAGTGTATTAAAGATTATGCGGAATCTAATCTTTAATATTAGAAGAATTCTTAATGAAACAGTAACACAAGATCACAATTCAACAAACAATAAAAGATCTAATATTATTAAGAATAATACGAATACTCTCCTAGTATTAGGGTTACAAAACCTTGAAGCTATGAATAACACTTATCAAATTGTAAACAACATAACATAACATATTAAACTCTATACCCTAGGACCTCCTTTTATACACCAAGGAGTCCTAGTCGATTTACAATATATTCCTAAGACTTAGAATATTCTCTATGATCTATTCTATAAATAACTAATAGTTATCACGTAAGTAATCTTGATCTCTAAACAATCTTTATCCTTTCTTCTGTCTTTATCCATTCTCTGACAGTAGAAACTCTTTCAGCAGTCTTAATCTTTGAGCAGTAGTAACTACTTAGAATACTTTCTTCAATCTTCACCAGCAGTACTAACTTTACACTAGCAGTACTAACTTTATACTAGCAGTACTAACTTTATACTAACAGTAGTAACTGTGAACTAGCAGTACTAACTTTATACTAGCAGGCACTAACAACTACTTAGAATATTTTTATTAAAGTTAATGACATCACTAACTATTAGCTTAGCTGCATAACACCACCCTGAGCACATAACTCTAAGAGATCATTAAGAAGTATTTAATCCTAACAATCCTCTCCCAAAAACTTATATTCTTCTTTAAAATCTCAAATTTCTCATTGAAAATCTTCATTAATCACCAGAGATGCTTCCAATCACTTTCATTAATTCTTAAAGCTGTTTATAGAAGTTTAAGAAGCTGATATGCCATTTCACTAAAATGATCACATTGAAGCTTCTTGTTTAACATATCAATAATTATAGGTGCTGTAAGAGGATATCTCTTTTCTAACCAGCATATAGATCTAGTTGCATCGCTTCAGAATGTACTCCATAGGAGTCATATAGCTTCCATTCTAACACTCTGTAATCTTGTTAATTCTTCCAGACTCTGTCTTCAACATGTAGTTCAAACATTGTCTTTAAATCTCCCCATAGAATCAAATCTAAGTCATCCACTAGTCTTGTTGATCCATATTTAGCTTTTATTAACCAACTTCCACGGAGTTTCAAAATCTTCCCTGTCAAAGCTTTTGAGCATATGACTGAAGACTAAGTACATCTTTGAACTTCTATCAGCTCTGATGATCTGGTAATAGTTTTTCTTTCCTTCTTTATGAATCTTCCAGTCAACAATCAGTACTAACTTTATACTAGTAGTACTAATATATACTAACAGTAGTAACTGTGAACTAGCAGTACTAACTTTATACTAGCAGCACTAACTACTTAGAATATTTTTTATTAAAGTTAATGAACATCACTAACTTTAGCTTAGCAGCAGTAACACAAACCTGAGCAGCAGTAACTCTAAGATCATTAAGAAGTATTTTAATCCTAACAATCCTCCCCTAAACTTGATATTCTTCTTTAAAATCTCAAATTTCTTCATTGAAAGCTTCATTAATCACCAGGAGGATGCTTCCAAACACTTCATTAATTCTTAAGCTGTTTATGAGAAGTTTAAGAAGCTGATATGCCATTTCACTGAAATGATCACATTGAAGCTTCTTGTTTAACATATCAGTAATTATAGCAGGTGTAAGGGGATATCTCTTTTCTACCAGCATATAGATCTGTATGTGTTGCATCCTTAAGAAATGTACTCCATAGGAGTCATATAGCTTCCATTCTAACACTCTGTAATCTTGTTAATTCTTCCAGACTCTGTCTTCAACATGTAGTTCAAACATTGTCTTTAAATCTCCCCATAGAATCAAATCTAAGTCATCCACTAGTCTTGTTGATCCATGTTTAGCTTTTACCAACTTCCACGGAGTTTCAAAATCTTCCCTGTCAAAGCTTTTGAGCATATGATTGAAGACTAAGTACATCTTTGAACTTCTATCAGCTCTGATTATCTGGTAATAGTTTTTTTTCCTTCTTTATGAATCTTCCAGTCAGCAATAGTTGGAGGCTTAGTAGCCAAAGGAATAGCATCAATTGCTACTTCCTCTTCATCAGAAACAACTTTCATGAGTTCTTTAATCTTAGTTGTTTCTTGATCATCATCCACTTCAGTTGTTTCTTGAACATCATCCACCTTTTGTTTTTTAGTGACCTCTTGTTTCAGCTCATCTCCTAATCTCTTTGAACTACCCTCCACCAAGTCTATTCTAAAGTCAACAAATGTATTCACCCTCTTAAAAGCTCTGTCAAACATCTTTTGAATAGAATCAAAAGATTTATTCTTCAAGTCTTTGGGCTTCTTTCCTTCTGTACTCTTCATGTAAGTACACATGATTTTTCTTTGTTGAGCTTGGGTTGGTGGTTTGTTCCTCTTCTCTTCTGCTCTTTTAGCTGCAAAGTGTTTTCTTCTTTGCTCTAAGAATTGTACAAATAATCTTGCCTTTTCTTCATCAGACAATTCTTCTTACTCTTGAGCTTGCAGTCTTTGAGCCAACTGGTAATCAGCATCAACCTTAGCCTGAATATCATCCTATTCTTCAGTCAGTGCAACATTGGCTTCATCTTTCTCTCTTGCAAGTCTCTCCTCTTCATCAAACTCGGCTTGTAACTTTAAAGAAATTTCTTCATCAAGCCTGATTAGATCTTTCTTCTTTGGCTTCACAGGTTCTTTTACCAATATTCCTGCCTTTGTCCTGAACTTTTGCTTGTGATGGTTGTGAAGAAATTGTTGTTGTTGTTGTAGATGTACCCAGCTTAGTAATGACAATTCCTTTCCTTGAAGTTGGAATTGTAGTAGTTGTTGTAGTTGTAGTAGTAGTAACCTTTGTACTGGCAGCACTAACTGGTACACTTGGCCTATTACAACATTGGCTTTTACCTTAGGTTTTACACTTTTCAAAGCAGCAAGTGCTTGAGCCAAAGTAACTTTATCAACAGTCAAAATCACATCTTTAGCAGCAACTTCTTGTTCTACAAACACCTCATCACCAGTCAAAGTGTTCACATCAAACATATCAGCATCATCTTGATCATCTTGATCATTAACCAGGGTAATATCTTCATCAGCATCAATAGCATTTATCCTACCCTGTTTAGATGCATCCTTACCCAAACTTTCTTCATCTCTAGAGGATTCTACCCTAGCTGTAAGACCAACTTTGTATAACCTTTTAAGCCCATGAGTTCTTGACCTCTTTTTATGTTCAAGCTTCTTGACCCTCCTCTTGAAAATGACAATCTTTTTAGCTTGTGTGGTCTTTGTCTTCTCCAAACCAAGAACCATTTGTTGTAAATTGGTACATAGTTCCATCAATTCCTTAAGTTTCAGACTATCCTCACCACTTTGAAGTGTGTTACCTCTTACGAGCAGTGGATCATTGGAAAGTTTAGATACATTCTCAAACCTAGTTTGAGCAATTGTATCCCCCATGGTTTCTTGGCACCTAGGACCACCACCTGAAGTAGTTCCTTAGGAGCCAGCTTCATTAGGTGTTGCCTTAGATCGGGTCTTATTGATGTTACCAATGTCCTACTCTGCTTCTAAGCTAGAAGCAGTAGTGGCAGCCCTCACCAAACTGTCATCCAACTCCTTATAGACAGCCTCATCTGCAACATGTTAAGTAGGACCACTTGACTGAGGTATCTGAGTGTCCTTTCTCTTAGGCTTCCTAGGTTTTTATTTCTTTTGAGGTTGAGATGTTGATGGTTGAATAAAAGTGGGTGTGTAATGGGGATCAGTAGGATTTGTTGAACCTTCACCCATTTCTATTTGATCTTGTACCACCATTGTTTGGAATAATGATGTTTCCTTTCCAGAAAAACCTTTCCCTACCCTTCTTATATTCCCAAATATCTTCTTAGTGTGAGAGGGTGCAATATAAATCCTATTATGATTTGACATCCCTTCCAGTTGCTTATCCAAAAAGACTTGTACAAACCTTGGATACATGCCCTACATAAAATAAGAGGCCCTGTGCGGTTGCCCACCCTGCACATGCTCAAATCCGGCCCTGAAATTGGAGTAGCAATGGTCTGTTTGGATAACAAGATACAAAATGTCGAGGAAGGTATGCGGGAATCATGCAAATCATGCTTACAAATAAGAAAGGTATGTAAATCATGCTTACAGGCAAGACGATTATCCAACAAAAATTTATTTATTCAACATATTATATATATATATATATATATATATATATATATATATATATATATATATATATATGACATATAATTAAACATTTTAGAGACTTTTTTCGTATTGATTGTGCTCAATGGTTGTATGCTCTCGCGGCTGGGCACAAGGTTTAAGATATACATCACTATATTAATACTTTAGATATTTAATCGTTTACATAAATATGTATTAGTGAACATTGATTTAATTGATTTAATGTTTCATGGTGCAGATGGTGGTTCTGGTTTGACCAAAACCAAAAGGTCACTGATTCAAGTCCCATTATGATTGAAGGATTGTTAATTATAAAAGATGTGAAAAGTAAAACTCTCATTCTAGAAAAGATGATCCCTTACAACAAGTACTTCCCCTATTTTACATGCTTCTACAACAACAAAAGATTCCCGAGCAACACCAGGTTAAAATTATTAACGTGTATTGCTCGATTGTGGTACAACGTTACATTTTACACGTTTTCAGGGTAAATTAATTATTCGGACTTTTTCGCCACACCGTATATTAATTCTATATACTTATTGTAACTTTTCAGAAATAGTTTTCAATGACAGCAGCAAGACATGAATGATGTAGGATTATTTACATGGCCATTGCTATTGTTGGTGAAGTCGTGAATCAAGATATTACAAGTTACTATTGTTGTTCTAAAGGGTCTTTTGTTTTATGTTTCTCACACTTATATTCTACTCTTATCATACTCTTAACTAAAAACATATACTTTGTTATGATGTTTCTAATTAATTGATCGTCACTTAATTTTTTCTTTGGATACTCACAAGGCAAGCCCGCCGGGCTTTGCAACTAGTACTAAGTATAAATACAAACATAGCCTATATAAGCTAGTGTTTACTAAATCACCCAATTATCAAGGCTCTATGGCTTGGTCGATCTAAAGAAGCTGAACTAGGTTTGCGTCTCGGTTAAATCAGTTAATCGCTTTTGATAACAACGTCGTTTATAATAAAAAATGAAATCAAAGCAACTTACCATTCCTCTTATTCGTTTGAGGGTGCTTGAGATTGATAGTTTTTCTAGCTTATTCACTTTATTTAATAAGTACATTGTACATTGTCGTGTTTGGATCACCTACGCTGTTTTTGATTATTCTTGCACTAAACGAACAATATTCAGTAACAATATTAGCATTACTAGGATGTTTAGATACCCATAACCTACGAATTTGAACTATTGACTTAAAAGAAACTTATGTTTTTGAAATGTCCCTGTTCACTTAATGATAATTAGAAACAAAACCGAACACCCCAAAAAGCTAAAACCAATGCAATTATAAAAGTGTAACATATGAGAATTAGTCTTAATCTAAACATGTGTAATATGTTGGGTAAATTTAGAACCTATACATTAACAAATCGTGTAAAATCAGTTGGGTTTTAGTCATCCCACATCGAGCTATGAAGAAAAGTAATGTTTTGGGTTTAAATGGGAAGGGAAGGATACAACTGAATGTAAGCTAGTTGAAGTTTGCAATTGCCTTCTTTAGCGTCTTCTTAGCATGTATCTATTTCTTCGATACTTATGATGTAAATTTATATGCTTGGAAAGTAACTAAAGGTGGGCTTTTGTGAATCTCAATCAGCTTACTAATATTATATAAATTAAGATGGGTGACATCGATAATAAACTGAAAACGTAAAACCGAAAACCAAAACAACCGGGGGACGGCTCTGTTTTTGGTTCAATTTAGTTAGGTTTTCGGTCAACTATGCTATGGCATACAAAAAAGTGTGTGGGTCAACACCCGGTTTCAAGCCTAAAAATTTCCCTCTCATTTTATACCAACCTCCATCTGCAGCCACGAGGCGATGTGGGATGTGTGTGAAAAACCAACATTGTTTTCAACTGGACACATACATTCCTGATTTCCAACTCACCACTAAAAGATAGTTGCGGAAAAGCCAACATTATCGCCCAAGAGTTAAATACTACATCCATAACTAATATTTCCTAGAAAGTTCATTCGGGTTGGAGCTCAAATGACATCAAGGACAACGACATACAGTGGCAGAAAATAGGTTGTGGGGGGCAATTTTTTTATTTTTTATAATAGCAACAAAATGCGGAACAAAAACGAATATTGAAATGATAAATGGAGTATTTTTACTTAGAGAATAAGGATTTATAAGGTTTTAAAGCGTTGAAGGTTGGGTGGGGGGCAATTTGAGTTTTCGGTGGAGGGCACTTTCAAAAAAAGCTTAAAATGAAAGAAAAATTACACTAAAATCTCATCTTGTCGGGCTAGCTATGGGGGGCGCCGCCACCCCATACTCAATACATGCATCCGCCCCTGACGACATAAACGTGTTAAATTTGATACCAAAAGTGTTATCGCTCGTTCAAATTTTTGGGCCAAAGGTGAGCTCGTGAGTGCATCCGTTCAAGCCATATTGGATTGGCAACGTAGGACTATGCGCATGGTGTATACCGTCTCATTCGTGCTCGAAAGAGAAGCACATTGTGCCAACCCCGAAGGAATATTTGACTTTTTATGTCTTGGCAACCAGGAACTGGGAAACTAGGATGGACGATGAGTATATGTCGTTGGAACTGGCTATGGATGGTAGTAATTACAACCGAGCTCGAGAAGCACAATGGTAGTCATTATAGTCGAGCCGAATAATCTTCCATTACGAGTATATTACGATATTTTGCGAAAAAATTAAATAATCTTTAACAAAACATAAAAAGTTATTCCATCCATACACACTGGATTAAAGACATGTAGACAGCCGCTAACATCCCATGACCTTTTTACCATATACGAAAGTAGGAAGCCCCTTGATAAAAAATAAAAAAAGAAAAAAAGAAAAAAAAAACTCGTCACCTGGATCCATAAATAAACGACTCAATCAAAATTTCAATTTGCAAAAAGAATGAATTTCTGTAAATATTAGTTCATTTTACCTTCGCGAGTACGTCTTTGTATAGACTACATGTAAGAAAAGCAAAAAGGTATACAAAGAGAAAAACTCCCGAGGGTAAGATTTACGTTTTTCCTCAACGCAACGGGTGTAACGTGTCAAAAATACGCCTCTCGTGTGGGAAACTTTATAGTCGCACCGTCCTTGGGAGGACATATGTGATGCTATTTGGAATGTGAAACATTTAATTTACATAGCGGGGTGGTCAGTTTAAACTTAGATTACGTACACCATGACAACTTCCACAAAGCTTTCCTAATGCATATAAAATGAAAGTTATGGCGATACTCGTGAGTCTTAAACACCATTTTGTTCTATAAGGGGCGGTCCTACATAGGTGTCGGGTGTGACACAGGCTACACCCGATTTTAGGTCACGCAGTGCAAAAAAATTTGAAATTTTGTGCCCTGTGCGACAACACACCTCACACACCCTCATATACGACTCTGGTGCAACCCCCGAAAAATTTTGTGCTACTTTAGTTTCTTACGGTGTAACTTTAATTACATTTTATTTGTTCAACACCCTATTGAAAATCTTGGGTCCGTCCATGGTTCTATAGACGATGGAGCTGCATTCTAGGTTCTAGACAAACCCGAAGATGCAGCTCATGCCTGTCTATGTAGTGGAAAAGACAACATTATCCACCGTGGCATTCAAGAAGGCTACATTAACGCATGGATATTTATACTAAACTAGTCAGGTAAGAGGTTTAGATCAACTTCAAAACATATGCATTAACAAATTGTCAAAAATCAATAGGGTGTAGTCATCCCACATCAAATGTAGGCCTTTTGATGTTTTCAAATGCCCATTCTTAGTGAGTTTGAAGTATGTATGCATTTCTACGTAAGCTTAATATACAAAGCTTAGTAATGTAAATTCTTATGCTTCAAGGTTATCAATGAGTGTCCTTTTTTGAATTTCTGTTGGCTTACTAATATCATAAATAGATTTTTTTCAAATCGTTGTTGTAACGCCATATCCCAAGCTTAAAGATCGAGTCAACTAAAGTATGATAAAAACATAACGCTCAAGTAGAGTTGAATCAACATATCAATGGTTAAGGTGGTGCAGATTGTGTGACCATGTCAAGACCACCATGTGAAGTGAGCATTTACAGCTAATTGTTAAGATTTTGACGTCCATCGAGAATCTAAATCTTTTTCAACCAAGGCGACTAAAGTATATTTCAAGCTTAGGATCCAACCTAGCTAAGCGAGGAATTACTTAACGCACTTGATTAACATATATATAGGCTTAATGATGCTTGCAACTTACACGAACAACGCATGAACATGGAAGAGTTTGCTATGAAGTCAATAGTGAACAAGCTTCGTGCAACTTTCGCATAAAGTTTGGAGCTTTAGTGGCTTTATAGAGGGTACGATCTAGCTCAAACGTATTACCTTTTGTATATTATTAGTAACTTAAGTTTATTCATGTGTAGTTATAGAAGCATAACATATTCGAATTGGTTTAAATCAAACAAGCTGTAATATGAGGTAAATTTAAAACATATACATTACCAAATTGTGTAAAATCAGTTGGGGTTTAGTCATCTCACATTGAGCGATGAAGAAAAACATAAAGGTTTTGACTTTATTGTAGATGCTTTCAAAAGCCTTTTGCAATAACTTCTTCTGCACGTATCTACTTCTATGTAAGCTTATATTAAGTTAAGTGATGTAACTTAATATGCGGTTGAGGTTTTTAAAAAGGTCTTTTTGAATCTCGATACTCAATATACATTAAGTTTTATTGGAAGTAATGTTCTGTACGCTAATAACTAAAGCATAAACATAGGGCTAATTCACTAAATTAATGAATGCTCATTACCAATTAGGTCACATATGTTTACCTATTAATGATAATTTGAAAAGAAATCACATTGTATATTAAAACAAGTATCAATTGCCCCTGCGTTGCGGCGTTATTTTTATATTTTTTTTTATTTTGTGCGGGTTTATTTTTACGGTCTCATGTTTAACAGTTTTTTTTATATGGGTATATGTGTTGGGCCTCATATCGCTGGTGTTTTTTGATCTTAATAAATCAATACTTTTGTAATTTTTTCCTATTTTGTGCTGAGTAATTTTTTTTATGTTGCCTACTTTAAAGAAAAAAAATGTTTAATAGCTGGTTTATTTTATATGGGTGTATGTGTTTGGCCTCATGTTGCGGGTATTTTCTGATCTGAATAAATGAGTACTTTTGTAAAAAAAATTGTGGGGCGTTATTTTTATTTTTATTTATTTTGTGCGGGTTTATTTTTTCGGTCTCATGTTTAGTAGTTTTTTTATATGAGTGTATGTAATTTTTTTATTTTGCTTAATTTAAAGGAAAAAATTGTTTAATAGTTTTTTTATATGGGCGTATGTGTTGGGCCTCATGTCGGTATTTTTTTATCTGAATAAATAAATACTTTTGTAATTTTTTTTCCTTATTTTTTGCCTAGTAGTTTTTTTTATGTTGCATACGTTAAAGGATACAGTAACAAAGGGGGAATACTACATCGTTTTAATTCCACTATATATAATATATATAATGGGAATTTTAACGACACAAACGCGTTATATTTGATACCAAAAGTGTTACCACTCGATCAAAATTGTGAGCATGATTGAAGCGGGAGAGGATTTTCGTGTTTAGATAGTGATACCAATGTAGCCCGAAGGCGAGCTTGCGAGTGCAACCGTACAAGCTATATTGGATTGGCAACGTACGACTATGCACATAATGTATACCAATATAATTCTGGCTTTGGAAACGAAACACATTGTGGCAACCCTGAAAGACTATTTGAATTTTTATGTCTTGGCAATCAGGAAACTAGGAAGGCCAACGAGTATATGTTGTTGGAACAGCTGTTGGGATTTTATAAACGAGGTAACCAATTAGCTACGAGTACGCAGCGGAATGGATCTAGTTTTAACATATAGATTAACACATATAAATTAAACAAGTAATTTACTAACCTTTTGTTTAATGATAAAAATAAATAAACTAACACCGGATCTTGATCTTGAAAACTTAGTGGTTAAGTTACCACCTCTACGGTTGCTCACACAACACGTCGAACAAGTACTCAACAATGCTAGTCGTAACTTCACGAGCTCCAAACACCTATGGTGTTTGCTTTATTTACTTGAACCGAAAATCAAACAACCCTTATAGCAATCACCGAAAATCCAAAACCTTAATTAGGGTTCCATCGAATTCGGTTGAGAATGAAATCAAGAAATCTAAAACCCTAAGTCGGCTTTCATATTTGTCGAAATACATGCATACGTAAGTATATGTATGCATACACACAATATCTTATTGATTCTGTTGGACGAATAGAAAAACTATATATATAGAGTTTGGTTACTGTGTGTTATATATTGTTTGTGAGTGGGAATAAAGCCGAACTAAAATTTTCGGTTAAGGGATATATTAATGTGTCGATCTTTTAAGAATGAGGAGCAAGGGTGTTTTTATAGCACAACAACTTGTCCTCCAAGTTTAGTTAGCCACCTCCTCAAGTTATAAAAATCGACAAACACACCTCCTCCTATAACCTACTATGGACCGGCCATTTAGGAAGGAGTCCTGTAAGTTTCGGTTTTCGACATATAAGCCCTTCTCTTTATATTTAAACACTCGTCTAGTTAGTTATAAAATTATAACGGTAACTAACAGTTATTTAAAATATTTCGTGAAGCATATTAAACCTTTAATATTAAATACAACATGTATATATTACTAAATGTTTAATAAACGTATCCTTCGTGTCTTAACGTGTGTTCCCCCAATAGGCTCACGTATTTCTAATCGTATAACATGCGAAACCAAATACCATATTCCAACACAGGCTATGGATGGTAGTAATTAAGGTTGTGCCCAAGAAGCATAACGGTTCATAATTTATGTTCATGCCAGAAATAGAATGATGATCGGTAAAGTTTTAATATTAGTAACGTTTGTAAGTCATTGTGGTATGAGCATATGGGCCTTCTTGACGATATAGTGAGCTCGGAATGCATTCAAAAGGTGAACAAAATATCATTGAAACATGTTAGGAGTTTACAAAAGGTAATACAAAATGTATAAATACACATATCGAAATATTATAATAACATCCCCTTGCTTCACTTGCGTGCCGTTTTTATCATTTGTTGGCTAGCCTTTTGTATGCCTACAATTAGCAACAAGTGCAATACCCGTGCATTGCCCGGGTACGCCTTTTATCTAATGACGCTTTTATAAGTTAGGAAGCATTTGTGTATGAAAAGTTAAAAAGATAATTGAAACAACAAATCAATGCCGTATGGTAAACAACATGCATTGTACATCAATACTCAGTCACAAGTTAAAATTTTAAATTTGAACCAGTGTTTGTAAATATGTAAGATGTTTCGGAGTTAAAACTGTTAGCCTTAAAATATGTCGACTTATACGGAATTACACTAGTTATCATTAGGCAAGACATGCAGGGACTAGAATTGTTAAGTTAGAATAGTTTCCATTGTCTTGACCTATATATACCCCCTCCATACTTCCATGGAGGGGTGAGGATAATCATTTGTAACATAAAGTGTGTGTGTGTTTCTCTCTCTAGAAAACACACACATCTTTCCCTCTCTACTTTTCTCTTTTAATAATATGACTCTCTATTTCTTTTATCCTCCCCGACCTCCAGATCGTGAGTTTTTAGGCTAGAATCTTCATGGGTAACAATTGGCATCAAAGCTTAGGGGCGTTTTGTGTTCGTGGTTTGTATTTTGGGGTGTTGTTCGAGCTTATTCAAGCTTTTCGTAGCTTATTTTTAAGCCAAAAAGCTACGGCTTTTCATGGTTGATGGTATTTTGTGCAAAAGCTTGAAACTTTCTTCTTTCTATAGTTTCTAGCTTATTTGTACAAGTGGCTTATGGATTTTCATAGCTTATTTTTGAGTTTTTTATGGTTCGGATGATTTTTGTACTCAAAATCTTGATTCAAATTTTTTTTGTTAAAAATCATCAAGTTTGGATTTTTATGGTTCTTATTGCCTTAGATGGGTAAGAAGTACAAGAAAAATCGAGTAAAAACGTCAAAAAAATGAGTCTTTTTAAGATTTTTGATTTTTGAGTTTCGAACATTTTTAGGCTATCTATACATTGGTCAGGCGATCTATATATTAGTCAGGCGATCTATACGCACAGGCGATCTATACGCACAGGAGATCTATACGCATAGGTGATCTATACGCACAGGTGATTTATACACATTTGAGATCCGATTTATGCCGAAATTGGAGACGATTTATACCCTAATTTCGCCAAGAACCAAACTTAAACACCTTCCACAACACCAATGCAAACACAACACTTAATGCTAAAACGATCGTTAAAGATTCACTAAAACGTCAAAACGGCTATAGATTTAGACTTTAATATTAAGTGATCACGGAGTTGATTTGGTATCCCTCATTTGAGATTGAAGTGGGTTTCACGAAGGCGTCTACTTATTTCATCATCGAGACTTCCTTCTACTTTCTACCCCTTTTCTTCAAACCTAATCTATCAATTGATGACTTTCTTAACGTATACAACTATAATTAAGACTTGGATTATCTAGTTATACCCGATGTAAAGAGTTACATTGTAGTACTCACGGGTTATAGCTATCACTTAAAGGAGTTGCGTTGTAGTACTCAGTGTCACCGAGATGCGTGGATGTTAAGAGTTGTTGTCCTTCATATACTTTGTGATTGTGTATAGGGTATTTCTAGGTTTCTTCTGCACGTTCTTCAATCAACAACAGTGCACGCTAAGTACAAAGTTGGGGAATCTTCACTTATTTAAGTTTACGAATATGGGTTTACTTCACCAAGTGATCACAGCAATAGCCGACATAATACGAGGTTGGTAAGTTAGCCAGAGAGTATAAGGTTGAGTTGTAATCAGCAATTCTCACGGGATATTTTAAGCTACAAAACGTCAATGGTACTTCACAGTCTAAGCAAAATCCTTAAAAGTTCTTCAATGTCTTTCATAACTTTTCAAGAATGATGCTTGTGACAAGAACTTCTCGAGTATATGACGTAACGACTAAAGATGCTTCGAGAGTTCGCAACATCATGGGGGAAATGTGTACATCCGGGACTTAGATGACTTTGATGTTACTATGTCAAGACTAGGCGGGAAGTCGAGTTAGGACTACTTTACTAAGTATGGTTTGTGAGTTTTTTGCTATAGTGAGAAGAATTGTTGTTGATTTCTCGCTGTTACCCCGAACCGGATATTCACAATACCTAATGGAAAGTTAATAGGTTCGGTTGAGTCTAAATAGATTTCGGGTCAGATTTGGGTCGACTCATCTAACATGTCAAGTCCGGGTTGGGAACAAGTTAAACGGGTCGACCCGCCAACCCGTTTAAGATTTTTTTTCTTAATTAAAAATATTTATATTTTATTATACTGGTTAAATGGGTCGAATCAAAAACCCATTTAACCTGTGTAATGTGTCTACTTTTGTATATAAAATGAGTTAATTGAGTCAACCCGAAACTTGTTTAACCTATTCAACCCGTGCAACCTTTTCAATCCTTGTAACCTATTTAACCCGTCAAATCAAGTATATATACAAGTTAAATAGGCCAGGTTCAGGTTAAGTGTAAACAGATTATGGTTGATTGACACAGCTGACCCAATTATTTAAATGGTCTCATACAAGTTGAGGTTTCTCACCCGTTAACCCATAACCTATGAATTTGAACTATTGACTTAAAAAGAAACTAATGTTTTGAAATGTCCTTGTTCACTTAATGATGATTAAAAAGAAAACCAAACACCCCCAAAAACTAAAACTAATGCAATTATAAAAGCGTAACATATGAGAACTGGTCTCATGGAATGGGATCGTGAGAAAACCTAATCTCGGTAGAAAACCCAGAAAACTCAAACAGATGCCCTAAAAATACTAAACAGATGCCCTAACTGTGCGGCAACTCTTCTCGAAAAAATCAAGGCATCTGTTTAGTTTTTTTAGTGCATATGTTTGGTTTTCTAGGTTTTCCAGCAAAATATGGTTTTCTCTTGAACCCATCCCCTAGTCTCATATCTAAACATGTGTAACTAAAATAGCAAATTGTGTAAAATCAATTGGGTTTAGTCATCCCACATGAAGCTATGAACACAAACATATCTACTCGATTGCTATTTCTTGTCACAGATTAAAATACTTAAAAAAAATCTTTCTTTGACTGAGTAATATTTTTTTAACATTTAAAAAAATTAAAACCTACACAAAAAAAGGTTTTATAAAATGTTTTAACTAGCGTTTGTTTAACAAACAAATACTATAAAGATGTAAATCATATGTTTTTCAAATTATGTTTAACAAACAAAAACTATAAAGATGTAAATATCTGACTATTTGGCCATGAGGCGATGTGGGATGTGAAAATAATTTGAAAAAAAGAGAGACCGAACATATGTTTAAACTCCCCGGTGTAACATTTACGTTTTTTCCTCGACGCAAACCTGCCCGGTAGTTAAATGCCAAAAATACACCTCTCGGGTGGGAAACGTTTTAACCGCAACGTTGTTGGGAGGACATATTTGATGCTATATCGAACGTGAAACATTTAATTTACAGAACGACAAGCCTTTCCTAACACATCTAAAGGAAGATATGGCGGTTCTCTTGAGCCTTAGACGCCATTTGTTCTATAGACGATGGAGTTGCATTAGGGTTCCCAGTCAAACCCAAAGATGGAGCTCATGCCGGTGTATGTGATGGAAAAGACAAAATATATCGTAACGTTGCTCTTTATCAAGACGCGCACCATAGGATATTTGATTTAAGCCTGTAATTTGTAGTTGGATAGATCCAAAATATATATTGTAAGCAATTAATTTAAGCTGTTACATAAGCTGGTGTTACCTTGTTTTAACTTGGTGTTAATGTAGATTCAGCATTTATTGTTCAACATAAACCTAAGTGACTGGTAGATCTAAAAAGGTAATTTACATGGTTCACACAACCAATGATTGAACTACAGACTATCAACCACAACCAGTGATCTAACTACGTCAGGCTGTGATAGTCGTGTGTACTTGTAGAAACTTATGGTAACATTCGTCAAGAAGATTTAGAACTTTCTTACGGTAACATTCGTCAAGAAGATTTAGAACTTTCTTACGTTAACATTCTTAAAAAGATTTAGAACTTTTTTTACGGTAACATTCGCCAAGAAGATTTAGAACTTTGGTATGCGGTCTCAAGCATGTACTTTCATTCCAAGTCACTTACGATTTTGAATTTTGCAGATGGGCTAATAACTTCATATTTCATAACGAGCTCTACAAATTCTCTTGCTTATGATAGTTATGGGTCTTCTTTTGAAACAGGTCTAAAGCTGTAATTTATACCATCAAATTTTACATCAATTTAACTATACTCACTCTTCCTTTTTTTAGCGTATGAGCAAAATGTTCAAGACCAATTTCTTGCTCATGTCTATATAACTATAGGTGATTTGATCATTTGTGGTCATTTGAGCATCAAATTTAGGTCTGTCTATTCTTCATTTAACTCAAATTAACCCATTCTATGGTTCTTAATCACCTTATTAAGGCAATTAAAATAAGCTCGTAGCACTTGACATAGCAGACTGCAGAATTTCTTCTTTATGAGTTCAGCTTAACGACTCCAGAATTTCTTCTTAAAGCCTTTTTGTTAGTTAATATTATGTTGAATCGGTTGAGATGTTAGCCATGAAAAATGTGATTCAATGATTCTTTGAAGAGATGTTGCTTTATCATTTGTTGTTGATATACTGCTTAGCCATGAAAAATGTGATTCAATGATTCTTTGAAGAGATGTTGCTTTATCATTTGTAGCAGTATATCAACAACAAATGATAAAGCAACATCTCTACCAAGAATCATTGAATCACATTTTTCATGGCTAACATCTCAACCGAGTCTGATTCAACATGTTGAAGGGTGTTTGGGATAGCTTTTTTCCCATTATTCTGTTTACTAAATCTGAAACAAAAATATACTTTAGGCCCATCCAAATGCAATAACACTGGTTGACTCATTTAACCACACTGATCACTACCTCAGTTCAATTCTTGGGTGTTATGATGGAAATGTTTATCCAAAACTCTATGAAGTAGCTTTTAAGGATCCTTTTACTTGTTTAAGAGTGTTTGGGATAGCTTTTTTTTGTCCTACTACATATATGCTTATTTTAAGAAGAAATCCAGTTTGGAGTGTATTGATCATCCAAACTAATTCTGTTTATCTGCATTTTATTGGGACGGTATCGCAGTTTTCGGTAAGGAGGTTGGAAATTCATATTTCATAGTGCTTATTTAAGATTAAACTAAAATTATGTCTTTACCATCAAATGAAACCTAAAACCCATTAGAAATGGATTAGGAGTAACATTATCACAGGGGGTGTTTCGTTGCATTTTGAAAATGATTATGTGATCCATAATACATATTAATTCGAATAAATAATCACCTGTAAAATGACAGTCGTAGAAGATGATGCTTGGAAGTGCTTCTGATGCTTTATCCAACCCTAAAACAATAAAAAAACATATAAAAACTCATTATGTTGACTTCAAGTAGCAATAATCAAGTATTCAGATCTGAAACGCAAATCCAAACATCCCTTAAAAAGCGTGTTCTCTCGGCCTTAATCAAGTTCCATAACTGGTTTCTTGTTCCACTTATCACAATATAACCTTCATGAATACCTTGGAGCGATTTTGGCTGTGAATAATGCATATGCAGATCTATCAAATGCTTTGTTAACTACACAGAATCTTCTATTGCAGCTATCAAATTTGAATTCCAGGATTGAAAAGCTTGAAGCAGCCGCATCAAAGATATTCGATGGTCACAGATCTAGAGGTAAGAAAATTTTTACAACACACACAAGTCAATTTCTTCAGCTAATTGCTGAAGTAATAAAATTTTGAGGAAACTACAATTTTGGTCCACTATCTTTACCGGGTATAACACTTTTGGTCTATTTTTTTAAAAATTTGCGGGTTTAAGCCAAAACCCGAGTATCCATTTCACATTTGAGCCAAATCAGACAATTTCAAAAGGGACTCTTCAGGGCCACTTTCTGAAAATATTGTTATAAATGCAGTCCATGATAAAATGTCTCTCATTGTTGAAGTTTTCATAAATAGATTGTAAAGGTCAGTAACTTCTTATTCGCCTATCGAATAATAAGCTCTTTTTCCTAATCCTTCCTCTACCTGTTTAATTACAACTTTATACTCATATCTTCACTGACCTTCTTCTACATGTTTATGAAACTATCATCATTTTCAATCTTTTTTACCATTAGCGTGTTCTAATTCCACGCAAGCTAATCCAAAGTTCAAAACTTCAAGAGATGTCTTTTCATAATTCATAAGCTCAAAATCTTTTTTATTTACATGCAAAGCTTAAGGCTATCTAAGTAAGCGTACCCAAACACCCACTATATTGTTGGGTTTTTACATCTATTTAACCATTAAATATATCACGAGTACGCAGTCAAAAAGATAGATCATGTATAGAATATGTAATTAACAAAGAGATCAAGAACGCGTATCTTTTAGCAATTAACGACACCGTTCTTGAAATTGCTGAAGACCTCCTAAAAAGATTTCCTGACTTTTCTTTAATTCCTTGAGGACAAGGATTGTTTGAAGAAGGATGGATTGTCATGAAGTGGAAAATTGAAGTCAAAATTGGAAGGTCAAAGTGAAAAGTCAAAAGGTCGTTGCAAGTAGTTTTGGCGGGAAAAACGGTTACGACCCAAACCCCTTCCAATCCTCTAGCCCGGGAAAGTTGAGGAAAAAATATTAAAAAACTATCCCGGGCGACATGTCACCCGGGAAAGGTACCAATAAACGACAAAAAATATTGCCACGTTAACTAATTAATCAAGCTTCAATATTAATTACACATTTTATAAATTTAGTATCCCGGGCGATATGTCGCCCGGGAAACCCCTCCACCGTGGCAAATATTTGTTTGACTAAAACTGTGTGGGCCCCACGATGTCGCTCGGGTAAGTCGCCCGGGAAGGTATCCTCTTCGAGCTTTTCCGCTCGACCTATCCCGGGCGACAAGTCGCCCGGGAAACTTATCCCCAGCGACAAGTCGCCCGGGATACCCCGGATTTGTCGTTGGGGAAAATGGCAAATGTTGTAGTGTAAACTAATTACGTATATAAATAGATGTCAGGAATAATTCGTCCAAATGGGTCCAGATTTTCTCATTTTCTCTCCGTTATATAGTATATGATTCAATGTTGCCAATCAGGTTTGTTTCCATCTTATTTTGTCTTAACATAACTCTGATAAATTAATTTATAAATGACCACACCACGTGAATGAAACAGTTATTAAGCTTAGGTTGTTTAGTGAACCTCTTCGGAACGAGAGGTTCACCGAATGGAAAAAAGATTCGGAACATTGGTTGAATTCACTAACATGCAGTGCTATTTTGTAAAGATTTCTGACTGGGTTATGTTTTTGGTTCATATTCTGTTTTATAGATGTAGAGAGAAACAAAGGAGAGACTTCACGTCTTCAAGGAGTGAACCGCAAACTGTCGGCAATGAAGAAGCTCCTGATGGAAGAAAATGATCGATTGCAGAAGCAAGTGTCACATCTGATGTACGAAAAGTGGTTACCTACGCTAGCATACTAACAGTGTGAGTATTATTAATTCGAACAATTTGCGGTGAAGTTGATGGAATCCAATATATTGATTTTTTTTTTTTGAGGAAATGCAGAAGACACTTGCTACAAAAGATACGACTTGTGAGTCGGTGGTGCGGTATGGGAGATGTATTACCAAGTTTGATATGAAAATTAGCCTGTGGAGTAAAACTGTATGAAGCAAAGTGGTAGCCTAACGCGGGGGCACTGAACATCTCATTGAAATTCAGAATGTTTTAGACAAACTAAGTGTAAATGAGTAGAGACAAAATGCAACAATTCAACAGGCACCTTTTGCGCTTTTTATTGAAAAACTGCACCTAAAGCGCTTTGTTCATCCCTAACTGACTTGTTTTCTACCATCCCCATGCCATGAGTATGTACATGGTAAATTATACATGAATCAAATTCGTCAACTAAAAATCAATCTAATGGATACCATAATGAAAGGGCTTATAGCTATTTGATGATGTCCATTAGGTTGAGTTGTCATTTTACTTATACGTATAAATGATAGTGTGGAAAATTTTCATTTCGATAATGCAAGTTATAATTAGAAGCAACAGAACCAGCAATTAGAAGCGAGAGTTTGGAATATATAAGTGTTATGCATGTTACACATTACCTCTTTTCAGTGTTGACACAAGGAGGTGTAAGTGACGTCACGCTATTATGAGATGACATTGCTTTGGAACATTATTAGCTCATAACACGACAGAGATACTATGTTCAGTGGACAGAAATCATGATATAAATATTAAAAATAATGCATTTAATGTTTTAGAAAGTCTAAATGAGCAGGGACAAAAAAAAAATGTAACAATTCAGCAGGCAACTTGATTCTTCCCTTGGTTTGAGCTTCTTATTGAAAAACTGCAACTAAACCGCATTCTTCATCCCAACCTTGCACGTTTTGTTCCATCCATGTCCCTAGTATCATCATTATCATCTCGTCTTGTTTTTCGGTCAAAATTTCCACCTTCTCCCACAAGAGGGAGGATATCATACTTGTATAGGCGGTGTTGGTGTTGGAGATCAAGTATGCGACATCTGATATCTACATTCGCATTTGACACTAAATGATTCAATAGTTCAGTTTTGCCTCCTGGCTGGGTACCGTAGTTGACGACATCAAGAGTTATACCCGCGTCTGCTAACATTTCTCCAAGTTCTATAGAATACGAGAAAAAAAATGGAGCAACAGGCCCTCCAGCAAACACAAGTATATTCTTAAGCAGGTTTCTGTTTTTGTATTTTTTTGTTAAATTGAAGCAACGAAACTTGGCGAGTTGGAGGGCACCTTGTAAGTCTGTAGTACCGCCAAATAGTGTGAAACCACAAACGCCATCCATGATTTTTGAAAGATGTCGAGTAGGTTCAACCAGACAACCAAAACCAGTCCGACCCGTTGCAAAAATGGTCACATGATTATCCGGATGGGACTTGAGTTTCTTTTGACAATAGACTTCAATAGCATCAACCTGATCCAAAAACCTATGTGATCTGTTGTGGCCCATCCATTCTGAAGTGTCCATAAAAACGGCTGTAACCTGCTCACATCACAAACAAACAAACAAACGCACAGGGCATAAGCACGAGGCAAATATGAAAACAGAAAAAGCCATGTAAATGGTTTGTTAGTCCAGGAATTTTTTCTTAAAAACAACTAGTAATTAACATGTGTAATTTATTCCATTGACATGATCAAATAGTAGCAAAAATCATATTATAATTACAATAATTGACTAAATATTAAACCCTAATTAATGAAATCCTAAGCAGTAAAATCAAAACATATGCAATTAAACAATTACTGAATCAAACAATATTACATACCTCGCCCACCATGGTCGTTATTGATAATAGAGGAAGGTTATGTTTGTGTCGATCGGTTGGGAGGATTTATAATGAGCCAAAATCGGTTGTATATAAAAGAGAAGGATTTATCGGTTTGTTTTTTTTTTTTATAAGGAAAGTCGGAGAGGAATATGTGACATTGAGTTTAAGCCAATTGAACCCACAAGCCAAACCACAGAGTTTGCGATGCACCTTGATCGCCCTCTGCCTTGTTTGAAATCTTTTGTATAGTAAATAAAACTTAAAGTGAGAACAAGCATTATTGTCTGTGCGTTGCTGCAGGGCATTATTTTTAAAAAAAAAAATTTATTAATTTTTTGTTTTGTTTTGGATTAGCGTAGGGCGTTTTTTGACTGCATAAGAGTTGGACCTTCCGCGCGTTGCGGCGGGGCTTGTTTTTGTGCGATTTGATTTTATTTGAATGAATCGGTGGATATGGATTGTATATTGGATAAATAAAGTTTATTATATAAAAAAGTCGTAAATAGTTAAAAGTTAAGGAGACGGGTTGTAATTTTTTTTTCTATTTATATTAAACTTCAACATTTTTTATAAAATCGTGCGTATGTGAAGCATTGGAATATTGGGCTCGTTTTGTTCACAATTCGAATATCTTTTCACGGGTATTTTTTTTATCTGAATGAATCGGTAGATATGCGTTATGTATTTGATAAATAAAGTTTATTATATAAAAAAGTCGTAAATAGTTAAAAGTTCAGGTGCCGTTGTGTAAATTTTCTTTTTTATATAATTTGGGCCGGCAAGAATTTCTTTTTTTAATGTGGGCCGGGTGTGGGCTGATTTTTTTTGCAATTGGAATACGACGTCGTATTCATCCAATTTTAGTATATAGAGTAATTCGGTGTTTCAAATAATTTTTTTTATAAGGATTTATGTTAGTACAAAATAAGTGTCGGGCTTAGAATAGGGCTCAAATCCTTCGTTGGGTCGGGCCTCCGAGTGATTTGAGTGTCAAATCTTGTACTGGAGTAAGAGAGGTGAGATGATTTCCTGCACAATCAAATAAAAATCGTTAGCCTTACCGTGGGTACGGACCCCACGATTAGACTCCGGCATGAGAGTAAGTAAACATGTAGAGAGAGAAAGTGTGTGTATGTAGAGTGAGAAAATCATATTGTTCATTATGCCAGAGGGTCCCTTTTATAAGCGAGTGAAATATTAGGGTTTCCTAATATTTTGTTTGTTTTGTTAGTGGCCGGAGTGGGTCCCTTGTCGGGCAAGGTTCCGCAGGAATCATGTGTACGGATGCGTGTGTTTTCTGCAGACGGAAGCAGCCTATAGGTAGGTCCGCGTCCGTTTTGCCGTGTCCGGGCCGTTACCAGTGCAGGATTGGGTTTAGTTTCGGCCCATGACTGCTAAGTTGGGCCCAAAAGCCCAAGTGACCGTGTGACCCAAGCCCGGAGGCTTGGTATACCTACTATACGTCATCAAGTCCCCCTAGTCTAGTATGATATTGCCTGCGGACCATGTCCCGCATGCGATGATCAGTGCTAGACTTCAGGTTCATTGCTAATGGTTTTCCGCCTTCCGTGGTCATGTGTCTTCTTCGCGAAGCTTCCTTATCAAGTTGGTGACGTTTAGGTGACATGTACCGATGTTGTCCTTTTATCTTCTGACTGATGTGACGTACTTACAACTTTTTAACTGTTTCGTAGGCGAACCCCAACCGTTGATCACGTGAGTGGGTTACACGTGTCATCATCTGGCTCTGGGTAGATATAAATATACCGATGGTATAAATACCCCCTCTTATTTTTATTGTTTCCTTTTCCACAATTTTACTTTCCACCATTGTTGATTTCTTTAAGTTTTTCATCTTTATCATACGTCCGCGCCTCGTTTTCTTCTTTTTTAAGGTTCTTCAAACTTCAGGTTTGCATTTTCCCTTATTCAACCTCCCAAATGGCTAACTTTGCTGCTAAATATTCTATTATGACCCAAGAAATAGTAGATAGCTTTTGCGATAGCTTTTATATTCCGGCTGAGGTTCATCCCATTGCTCCAGGGCGTGATAAAACCATTACCCAGTTTCTAGTCGTTAAAGTAGGTGTATATAGTAGGATCTTTGATGTTTGTGGTTATAGGATTCCGTTTACAAATTTTTTTATGGCCGTTCTAAAATACTTCCGCGTACATATTTCCCAATTGTCGCCTTTTGGCACGGCCCAGGTGTCTCGTTTTGAGGTTCTGACGCGCGTACTTAACCTTTCACCGTCAGTGACCGTGTTCCGCGCTTTCTACACCCGTTCGTATAAAAGCTAAGCGTTCCACCTCGGCTCCGTCTTGCTTTCCAAAACCTTCGGATTCCATTAAAAATTGGGCAGACCATTTTTTCTGGGTTGATTCTTGCGTATTCCCCATTTTCGTCCCTTTGTATACGGAAGGCGCCCTAGAAAAGGATTCGGCTCCCCATCTTATTGCTCGTCAAGAGCAAACCGTTAAACTTCTTGAAACCCATAAGGCTCCTTTTCGTCGGTATCCGGAGTGCTTCTTATGCCTTGTGGGTTTGAGCCCGTATTATCCTTTTGACGAAAATTCTTATCCGACCTTTGAGCATCTTGACGGATCGGGTGGATGTTATTTCCCTTTGGTGGTGGTACTTTTACATTATGAAACATGATCATTTGATGTTTATTCTGCAGAGATGGGCTTGTTTGACTTTATCAAGACTGTTGACCCTTGCAAGGTTCGAGCGGTGCAGGTTTAAAAGGGAGATGACCAGGTTAAGTTGCTAGAGAGTACCCAACATTGCTTTATGTCTCTGGTGACTCCCGCCGCTGGGGGTAGTAGTTCTGCTGTGGTTGCAGAGGTCTCTGCTCCGACTGAGGAAGGGCAGGAAGATGTTGCTTCGGAGGACGCCTATCTAGAGTTGGCAGACCCGGATGAGGGTACGACTGCGGTGAGACAGAGTGAAGAGGAGGTTGTTACGAAGCAGCCCAAGAAGGTTAAAAAGAAAAGATTGCTAAAGCAGAGCGATGTTCTTCCTGCTAAAAAGTTGAGGATGGATCACCATACCCTCATTTCCGGTACCGGTGGTAAAACTCTTGCCGGTCTAGAACATATTAGGCCGGTAGGTTTTTGTTTGCCGGACCGGGAACAACTTGCTTTTCCTTCCGTTGCCCCTTTTTCTCAGGAAAGCGAAAATTTTTTGGATTCTTCTGCCCAAACGAACCTACGGATCTGTACTACTGTGGAGAGGTATATATACACATCCTTAAGTGCCAACTGAATTTCCGAACCTTTTCTTAACATTAATTTTTTGTTTATCTTTACTGCTGCGGACTTGGCCGGTCCTTCCCAGCCTGTGGAATTAGAAGGGTCTAATGACTCTTTTTATGAGCCTCCCACTTTGGACCCTTTCAAGGCGAAGCATTATTATGTCCCTAGGTGGAACATTACCAACGATTCACTATTGGACGATGGTTTTTCTTACCATGCCTTAGTGGACCGCGTTGCTCCCCTCGCCTTCTTCTCTGCTCTTCGTACCATGGACTACGATCAACTATATACGGAGTTTAACATAAGGGCAGCGCGGCAAGTGTGTCTTGGGGCAGAGGTGAGGTCACGTGTAGAGCATGAACTAGAGCTTAAGGAAAAGCTCAGAGCTAAATATACTGCACGTGGTAGGTTGTTGGAGGAGAAAGATTTAGAGATCCTCAAGGTGAAGTCCAACTGGCGGAGAAGGAGGTGGAAGCCGCAGAGGTTATCCGCCTCCGTGATCAAGTTTCTTCATTGTCCGGAGAGAAATCCACTTTGACCGTGGAGGTGTCATCGCTCAAAGTTACTGTCACTCAGAAGGATCATGACATCTCTTTGCTTAACTCTCGTGCCACTTGTCTCGCGTCTACCTTGGATGATGCTAAGGTGGCCTGTGCCGAGGCCAGGAACAAGATTACTTCCTTGGCGTCTGAGCGAGATAGGCTCGCCTCTGAGGTATGTCCGTACCTTTTTTTTAAAAGTGTTCTTGTTTTTGTAGGTTTCTTCTCTGCGTGCCGGTTTTTAGGATTTTAAGAAAAGAATGGAGATTCAGCAAGAAGAGCAGGCCCAGGAGTTGTACAACCGTGTGGCCGAGCTTAAGGCGCACGTAATGGATGTCTCCGGCCGTTTGGAGGGGTAATTTTATCCCACCTACTTGACTACTTTGGCCGAATGAAAGTGGCTTCTGACTCATGGGATACAACTTGCTCTCCTCAAATATTTAAAATCTCCTGAGTACCAGGGCAATTTAGGTTACGCTTTGGGTCGGGCTGTTGACTTTGGCATGCATGAAGGCTTAGAGGCCAGTTATGAGCATGGGACTGCCGGGAGAAATCTTTCTGCGGTTGATGCTTACAACCCGGAGGTTGCCAAAGCAAGCTACATTAACGCGGTTAAGGCCCTCGAAGACGTAGACTTCCCCTCCTTGGATAAGCTGGAGCTTGTTGACTAGCTCATAAGAGCATTTTATAGCCTTGTTTGAGCAAAGACATATGTGAGTTCTCATTTTACCCTCTTTAGCTTCAATCTGCATATTAGCTTATAAGTGCTTATTTTCTGCTTATTGCTATTTAGATCTGCTTAATGGTGCTTATAATTGTTATTTGATGCTTAATATGCTTACTTGTTAGTTTAAATCTTTATTTTCACTTATTTGTTATAAAACTGTCATAAAAACAAAAAAAAGAGCTTTAGCTTATAGCTTATAGTTCTGGCTTATTTGCTTATTAAATATTGTTTATTAGGTCTGTTATAAGCTTGTTGATATCTGGTATTTGAAAAATAAGTCTTATTTCTCAAAATCCTAAG
>BQNB010054365.1:4968-39576 GCA_026074375.1 Tanacetum coccineum
AAAAACATATTTACTGACACTTTTTTGGACATTTTCTGACACTTTTTGTGTGTCACTAAAGGACATTTTTCTTGTAGTGTTATAGAGGGGCGACACTATGTACTTTCGACGAACTTTTTTTTATGATTTTATGAAGTAATATACGATTTTATAAAATCATATAATCATATATGATTTATGAAATCATATATGATTTTATGAAATCATATATGATTCGTTGTACAAATCATATATGATTCGTCATACGAATCATATATGATTTTCGCAATTCGTGACTGAAACAAAATTGAAAAAAAGTTCGTCGGAATCATAAATCATATATGATTTTATGAAATCATATATGATTTTATGAAATCATATATGATCCGTTATACGAATCATATATGATTCGTTATACGAATCATATATGATTTTCGCAATTCGTGACTGAAAAAAAAAATCGAAAAAAAATTCCTCGAAAGTATATCGTGTCACCCGTCTACTGAAAGATAAAAAAATACTCGTCGCGATGGTGTATTTTTTGTCGTGTGACGATTTACCGTTTGTAAGATATTTTATTTTTTAAAAAGAGGTGGAAAGTGAGTTTTTTTATTTTTGATCAAAAAATGAGTGGCTAGGATTGGTTCATTGGGTCTATGACAAATGTTGGGTCTACATTGATCTTAACTCTGGAGGAGTATATCAGGCTTGAGAAAGAAAAAGCTCGTAGGCGTGGGAAAGTGTTTAATTGGGAAACTGCTACGTATGGTAAGATCGGGGATAATGAAGACGTTCACGACCTTGGATCTGTTGAAACTGAATTCCCAGCTATAGTCTTTAACGACATGTTAACATATGAAGCATCACTCTCATGTGAGCCTATGATAAGTTCTCTTAACGATGAAATTGACTTTAGAATATTGTTTGACGAATCCGACGATGAAGATTGCATGGTAATTTTGACAAAAATTCATTTTCTTATAAAATAATTTCTGTCAACGATTTAAAAACAAATTCGAAAAATGATAATGATAAAGTCAATATGCCTTTGCTTCCATTACCCAAGCCTACGGTCAGTTATTTTAATGATTTAGACTACTTTGATGATTTTGAGAATGAATTTCCAGCCATTGTTTACAATGATGCTCTAACGTCTAAATCAGATTTATTAACTGAACCGATTTTAAACCCTCAACATATCGATGAATTTAATTCGAAAGGTGAAACATCATTTTCCGAATGTGATGAAGAGGAACAAAACATTTTATACTTTAATGATCTATTTTCCTTTAACGTAATTTATCTCGATGATTCAAAATCGGATGAGGACAATGATGATGACAAAATCGATATTGATCACTCTTCTGGGGATTTATCTGTCAAACCATTACCTGATTTAATAAATACCGATGTTGGTGCCTACGCACATGGGTCAAATAAGCTTTTGGAAACAAGTCATGATACATCTAATAAAATTTTCAAATCTGAAACTTTTATCAAGGGATTAAATTTTAATATCATGACTTAGAATCATCATAACAAAGGGATGTCATTCATTTTCCTAATCAAGAATTTTTATGTGCCATTTGGCATCCCGTTCGACCCTTTGTTTTATAAGGATGGGATTAAATTGGGGCAAGTCTAACTTAAAGACTTTTCTGTAAACAAAAGTGCTTCCCGGGAGACAACCTGAAATGTATTTTCAATTTTTTTATCGAGTCTGTCTTCCCAAATTTTCTATACGGCGTATCCAACCCCCATGGATACGGCGTATTGATTATCTGGACGTTATCTAGTCTTTATTTTTCAGCACAATCGATATGGCGTATTCGTTAAACGAATACAGCGTATTCGACACAGGTTTTAATACGGCGTATCCTGGGGTATGGATACAACGTATTGACTTCCTGTATAGTTTTAGGTATTTATTTCGAGTCTAACCAAACGAATACACAGAGATAGAATTGCACTTGTTTTTCCTATATTTTTTTACACAGGACCTCGTGAAAAGAAAATCAACAAATATTGGTGGAGAATTTACGAATCTGGAAATCTTAAAGTGTTAGAGTCTTGAAACCTCAAGACGGCTGTTCAACACGAAATCTTGCTCATAAACGCAAATTGGAGAATCTACCGAGCAAATATCAGGGGAGTTTCTCATTCGAATTCTTTTTAAATTCCCGTATTTAATGTTTTATATATACAACGAGGACGTTGTATAATTCAAGTGGGGGGATGGAATTAAAATGTTTACTTGTCCTAATTTTCACAATAAAAGGCTTAAATTATGCTCAAATTTTAAATTTTTTCAAGCATACTTTTGTGAAATTACATGTTACATAACCCGCACACAACAACCCTTGTTAGATATTATGAGGATTTAACCTTTTCGTTTCCAAATGTTTACCCAAATTCCACAAAATATGAGTGTGCCGGTGATGTCGTAGACTTTAGAACTTCGCTTGGTATATCTATTCGAGACCACAGTGATGAGTACTATGGATTTAGATGGAGTAACTTGTTTAAATTGGTAAATCTTATTAAGGTTTTTCAGCAACCCTAATTCTATAAAACAGGAAGTTCTGTGACAAATAATGTTCATAGAATGTATAGGAGGAAGGAGTAAACACAATTAGTGACAGCTTTGTGACACTTAAAAGGCGTCGTCTGGATACATTAAAAAAAATAAAATAAGGTATCCTTAAACAGTGGTTATAAGTTAGTATTGCCCGTTGATGGTTACTACTTCTGCCAAAGTTGACACACAGTGATAGTTTACTGACACTAAAAAGTGTTACTAAAAGTATGGAGAAGAAGGGTTTGTCGACAGCAGGTAAAGAAGGTGTTTGGTGATCGCTGTTTGGATTGCTTCATGATTGGGTTGTTCACAGATGGTAAAGCAGGTTGATTGTATGCTGATGTTGGATGTTCGCTGGTGGACCTTGTAACATAGAAGCAGATTTTGGATTTGTTTTGGTGGCTGAGTTTGAAGAGAAGAAAAGAAAGAGGCGTCTGATGTATGATGTATGTGCTTTAGTGTTACTCTATGACCTAATACTCTTATATCATAATCAAATATGGATTCGTGGGTCAAGAGTTAATGGACCTTAAAACTCAGACGTTGGGCTAGATGTTACATAGGATGACATGGGCTGTGTAAAAGGGATATGATTCTCTATAAGCAGCAGTAGTAAGTCTAAGATTAATACTGCTTTGGTGTTTGCGTTTGAAGAAGCAGTTTGGGTTATGACTCACAGGTTTGTTTTTGGGACTGAATCTGATAAGGTATAATGAAACCCTAATGCTAAGAATGATTTGTTTATTTTTGGGATTTGTTTTCATGAATAACTTCTTAATACTGCTAGTACTTCATGAGTATTAAAACTGTTAGATTTTGAACAGAAGATTAATGCTGCTTAAAGTAGTTAGTGATTTGTTACTACTGCTAAGGTTGGAAGCAGTTAATACTGTTTGTCACACCCCGCCAAGGCGGAAACGCGAGGCGTAAACAAGAATAGATATCATCACAACACATGGTGTTTATATATAGAATACTAAAATGAAAACTAAAGCAAAGCAAAGACACAAAGTGTCATAACAATACCCAAAACCTAATGGTGTCTTTATTAATGAGAAAGAGGTCTCGTCAATAAATGACATGCAAAAACATAATCCAAACAATTCATGCAAACGCATTTATTCAAACAGAAAGCATAAATAAACTCCAAGCATCCTACGGTCTCTTCTAGCCACTTCGCTCTTAGCTAGCACCATAACTCACTTTGAAAACAGATGCTTAAAACGTCAACATAAAGTTGAGCGAGAATCATAGGTTTACGACATACAACAATATCCAAAATAAACTTTAAATTAGCTGCTGCAATTACCAAAACAATTCATGACAACAGATAACAACAACGGGACGGAACGTGCCCACGATCCACAATCATATCAACTACATATGTGCGCTACATGGCCTCATATTAGCTCACGCAGTCTTACCACCGTCACACCTCGTTTTGCATATTGGGATCCACAATACCAAACATATCATACACTAGGTAGGCGTACCCATCCGATCCCATATCACAACACTGAGTAGGCGTACTCATCCGATCCCATATCACAACACTGAGTAGGCGTACTCATCCGATCCAATACACATAACTACAACAAGCTTAAAAACATTTTAACACGACAACAAGACAAACATCATTCTCACCCCAAAATAACATGAGAAAAAGGGGCTATGAAACTCACCTTTGCTTAGCTTTCTAAAAGATTCCAACAAAAAGCTTCACAAACAACTAGCACAAATCTAACAACAAAATAACTCGTGTTACACACTACTAAGCCAAAAGCTAGAAATAATGCACATGTAACTATCATTGATAAAGATAAGTGTTTAGTTACCCTCATGGGTCACCCCGACACCATGCCCGACATTAACCAATTGGTTAACAAGTTTCACTAGTTAGTCACAATTTGTTCAAAACTGCAGAATTTTAACGTGACTTAACCTACTCAAAACCTCTACTTACTAACCTCCATAATTCATACCAAAAATCCCTATGTTCATATTATGAGTATATTAACTATTCTCATGATTCCAAGAGCCATTTACATTCACAAGTACACTAAGAAAAACAAACATCAAAACAGTCGCCCAATTGGATCTTTTTTGCACACTTAAAAAGTTTAGACTTAATAAATCATACTTAGACTCCAAATCATGAAGCTCTCCATTGGGGATTTGTAATAGACACATAGAAATAAACTCCTATAGAAGGACTAAGCTGAATTCAAATTTTAAGTAGGGGTTTTATACCTCGTAATCTGACCTGAATCTGACCCGTATTTACTGCTTTGACAAATTTTCTTATAACCAACGTTTGAATGACTTCCCGACCTTAAAAACCTTCCAGGATGGATGTTCTAAAAATTAGACTCTCTGAGCTACATTATAGACACCGGAAACTTGACAAAACCTATTACCATCATTGAGATAATGGCCGAACAACACAGCCTTAATTCTGCCTTAATCCAAATCAAATTCTAACGCGAATTAAGTTTAACCAATTACATCCATAAGCTTCTATATAAACCTTAATCATTATAACATGATTATTATATCATTAATTACTGATCTTAATGAATCCTAATTATCCACTATATTAATTATTACATGATTAAAGATTAATAACTAACAAATATTAATTAAACCTTACCTTAGAGCTTGATTTCTTCACAAAAGCAAAAACCCTAATTTTTTTCTCCTCTTTTCTCTTTGTTCGACCGGTTATACCAAGGGGGAGGGTTTGGGATTTTATTTTGTATTTATAGGCCCCAAATTAATTATAGATAAGATCTAATTAGTATTTGTTTCCTTTTAAAATTCTTTTTTTCTTTCTTTTTCCTCTAAAATTCGTTTTTTACTATTCATGTATAAAAAAAATATTTTATTTATTTATTTATTAATTACTTAATTATTTGCTTTACCTTAAGATTATTAAAAAACCAAGCTTATTTGCGCATACCTTTTTGCGTAAACGCAATTTACTAGACTTTTAAAAATAATTAACTTTTTCATTTTATTAAACCTAACATTCCAAAAAATAGAAATTTTATTTCTATCCTTATTCAAGACTACTTGAAACCTAATCTCAACCTAAAAATTAATTAGCTAACACAAAAATACGTAATACTTATATTTACTTACACAATTAACGCTAAACCGCTTCAATCACCAAAATCAATTTCCTAGTCACTAAAAGTGAACGAAATGAACTCCACAAAATCCAACACAAATCCAATCCCAATGAGACGATCACGCTCAATGGATTGATTATCAAATCTCACATAACCCACAAAAACACATAAGACACGTATAAACACATATAACACATAACCCATACTTATAGAACATATATTTAGGTCACTACGGTTTGACCAACCTGCTCAAGCCACGGTTGTCACAGTATCCCCTCCTTGAGAAAATCTCGTCCTAAGATTTAACTACTCAAGGCATTAGCACTATCGACAAACAACTAAGGACACTTAGACCTCATTTGATCCTTGCGTTCCCAAGTAAGCTCAGGACCACGCTTCGAATCCCAACGAACTTTCACTGATGCCATCATACTACGCTTTTACTCATGACCTCTCGATCCACAACATCAACGGTTCCTTGACAAAACAAAGAGTCTTGTCAACCTTAATCTCGACTAACTTCCACAATTCGAATCCAACTACTAATGACTTTGCTTACCCCCACAAGGGTGCAATTAGCAACACAACAACCCCAAACGAAAAGAAGCATCCCACTACATGAACCTCGCTCGTCATCAAGAAAAATCATCAAAACCCTTAACTTGTTGTAACAACGTGTTTTATATCTTAACCGCGCAAATCATCAAACAAGAACTGTCTTGAAATTAAGATATAAGATTTTACAAAGCTTAACGTATCTAAAGAATCCATGCAAATTCAGGTTTACTCAAACTTTCAGCACCTCCCAATCCAATTTCCGATACTCAGCTCATAAGACAGAAATTCTCAACCGAACTATAGGCCCAATCCATCCAAGGATCTCAAATGGTCCTACATAACTCGGTTATAACTTGTCTTTCTTTCCAAACGTACTACACCTCTCTAAGGTGAGACCTTCAACCACACATAACCTACCAGCATTAATTCAAAAGTTTCCCACTACTACCAAGCTAACTCTTTCGATAATTTGGATGCCTCAAGCCCTTCCTGTATTACCACTATCTTGTTGGTTGTTTCTTGTACCAAATTTGATCCATTCAACTCACTCTCTCCTGTTACGACCCATAAAATAGGTAATCCCCTAACATCCCTTTCCATAACCATGCTTCAAATGAACACATCCATACTCGAAAGATAATCCCCACCTAGGGACAAACCATCTCACGAAAGGATAATCTAATACCTCCTAAAATCTAACCATACTGTACCTAAGCATAGCTAGGAATGGGGTGACTTAGTCAGTCCATTGACTACACCCAAATCACATCGTATCCACTACTCACACTTGGTAACTTGACAACAATATCCTTAGTTATCCTTTCCCACTTCTACTCGGGTAACTCAGGTTGTAGCAACAATCCTGAAGACCCTTGATACTTAACTTCTACTTCCGAATACGCTAAATACTTACTACCGCAACTAGCTATATCCTTCTTCATACTCCACCTCGCTAAGTTAACCTAAACCACACACATCCATCAGCTCCAGGATGGATAGAATACTTTGTCGTATACGCCTCTTCAATAGCCAAGGTCCTTACATCTCTCCAAATGGAGGTCCGAACCTTGTCTAACCAATATGAACCACTCTCCATCTCTTTTCACACTCGTTGGTCCAAGCCACGCAACATCTTATGTTGACGCGTTCTTTGCTTTGGACATCTTATCTTATGCCACCAACATCCTTTTCTCAAACCTAGATCGGATCGTCGTACATCTATCTCGAACTCATTCTTGGCTTCACTCCTTCTTCCTACTCCATGGTACAACATCTACATTTTCCTTTCCTAGATGGTACATGGCCTCAAAATCAACATCCATCCATCATCTTTGCCTCATGTTCAATCCTTCCGATTGAAAGTGTGTTGGAGACATTCATGATCCGTATAGATTACTCTCCATGTCTCGTTCACTTAATGCCTCTAGTATTATAGGGAAAAACCTACCACGTTAGTCAACAATGCCTTTCATAAATCCTTTTAGTTGGTCGCGACGTACAAGCAATCACCTTCTCCCTTTTCCCAACATGCTTCTAATCCTTGCTCGCTCGTCATAATAAACAACGAAATCGTCTGATCCTTTCATGCAATGCCATAGATCGGCTCATTACCTTAATTTGATTCCGTTCCACATCTAGATAAGCTCCTCTTTCTAACTTCACGTGTTTGGAAAACTTTACGTACATCTTCTCTTCCTTCACTGACTCCACGATCATCTTTACGTGCGACTCATACTCCTCCTTAGACTTCGGGTCGGTTTAAAATATCGTTTGTATATATACGTTAACTAGCTTGTCTATATACGGCCATGCACACCCGGCTCATTAACTCCATGAAAACCAATGGTGCATTGGTTAACCCAAAAGGCATAGCCGTAAACTTCAACGTGTCCATTACATATCCCAAAAAATTCTTAGTTCTTACGTCATCCCCGTGCACCCTCCATTGGTGACATCACATACGAATTTTCTATCTCACTCTTCTCGAGATAATCTATGCACATTCCAAACTACCCACCTTTCTTCCTACCAAGCAATACAGACGCTTCCTACAACAAGTTACCATTCGAACCAACCCTCACCTTGCAACTCCTGCAATCATTCCACACCTCTTGCCTTTCTAAAGACGTCAAACGACACGAGCCTTCGCAAATCGGCGTCGCTCCTTGTACTAATTCCATACGAAATCCCATTCTACGACGAGGGGTAAAACCTACTAATTCCTTAGGAACACTTTAGAGGGCTCACATACTACAAAGATATCACATAATCTCAACTCATCTTCCTTGGTACTCCTACGAGACCTCGTATCCTCTTTAGTTCGTTTTCTACGAACCTTAAGCACTCTCCAAATTACCAAGGCATTTTAACTACCTTCTCGTGGCATACCATCTCAGCCTTATGTCTCAACAACCAATTCTCTCCTACGATTACATCAACACTCTCATAACTAAGAGGTACTAAATCAAAAGTAAAACGAGAACTCTCTAATTCCAACTTGGGATTGCGAATAATTCCATTCGCTTCGCTACCATCAATCGCACCACCCAGAAGATACGTCCTAACATCAACTCTAGCACCACGCCATGAGGAAATTTCAAACTTCACATGCACCAATTGGTATGGACCCAAAAATCACACGATTCCAAAAAGAAAAAAAAATCAACCGAATGTAAACGTCGACTCCGACCTAACAAACGCATCAACGATTGCTAGAAACACCTCCAACGAATAATACCACGTACCACGACCCATTAATTAAAAGATTAAGAACCTTTGTACCAAAACCGATTTTTACCCAAGGAAACTTTCCCTCATAACCTTTTACCAATCATTTTAAAACAATAGAATCACCTTAGTTAATAATGCAAATAATTTTAAGTGTAAAAATAAATTTAAATAAAATTTTCATAAACTTATTTTAATTATGGTTTTCATAAAAGAAATCAAAAGATGATTTTGAAAAAAAAAATGTGTTGCATTTTATTTATATAATTTATTTTTAAAAGAAGTTTTAACACCATAAAACAATATGGTATACGACTAACAACAAACTTACTTTCAAATGGAATTTATGACTCATAAACAAAAAAAACATCATGATAGCAAAATAGACTCCAAAATACCTTAAGAATTCCAATACCAAAATATTAATTTACTTGAAAACGAACACGACAAGAACTCTTGAAAACCAAACAAACCATAAGGACTCATCCATACCAACGGTTCGTTAGAACCAAACCCAAAAGTATCTCATCCCCTTTACAAAGGAAACAATCAAAACGCCAAACGAGAACATAGAACACCATTCTAGATAACACCCAAGAATAGCCAACACAGCGTTTGATATCTCACGAACAATGAGCAACAAACCAACTTAAAATCGGACGACAATAACCAACAGGTACCCGATGTATCCGCAAACGATAGATGAAAGGAACCTAACCACTACGCAACCCATACCTAATTATAATTTGCCCAATCGTTAAGAGAGGAATTATCTAGCCGCACAACATCCTCAACAGGATCTCACATCACATCTACACTACCATCTACATAACTATCCAGACTTACATCCTTACATAATACATACAAGCAACAATGATCAATGCAATCAAAGTCACAAGTCCACGTGTGTGTTGCCTTTATAATTATGTTCGCGACCATAATTATAATTGCACCTTTTTCACACGTGTACTTACTTCCAAGACCACACATCTCAATGATAACACACATCTACCACATAGCACTTAATAATAATCCAAATATAACTCAAACATGATAATCCATCTAACGAACCATAAAATCCCAATCGACCAAACGAAACAGAAGTCACATCGTGACCCAAAATATAAAAGCAATCCTCGATTATAGCAACGCATCGAGGTAGAAAACGAAATAAACTTATGTTGGGCCTCGCTTGGGTTTGACTTTTCTCTCTCAAAAGTCACCCAACTCCGCGGGTCCAGTGAGGTAAACAATCTCCCAACGATATCTCCTAGGGGTAGGGGAAGACATGACTAAAACAATAACAAAGGGGTATATACTATTAGATCCCCATAATGAAAAAGTATATATTTCATATTATATAGTAGTAATTCAAAATAGAAAGAATTTCAAAGCTTTTAGGTAGCGGGAACATACGGTATATACGTACACAAACACTTATGCCCTAAAATGCAACTATATGAGGGACCCTTAAGCTATAGTCTAGGCTCAACCACCTAGTTCTCTATAACCAAAGGCTCTGATACCAATCTGTCACACCCCGCCAAGGCGGAAACGCGAGGCGTAAACAAGAATGGATATCATCACAACACATGGTGTCTATATAGAGAATACTAAAATGAAAACTAAAGTAAAGCAAAGACACAAAGTGTCATAACAATACCCAAAACCTAATGGTGTCTTTATTAATGAGAAAGAGGTCTCGTCAATAAATGACATGCAAAAACATAATCTAAATAATTCATGCAAACGCATTTATTCAAACAGAAAGCATAAATAACTCCAAGCATCCTACGCTCTTCTAGCCACTTCGCTATATCTTAGCACCATTAAGCTCACCTGAAAATGATGCTTAAAAACGTCAACACAACGGTTGGTGAGAGTCATAGGTTTAAGACTCACATTATAAACCTTTCAAACCAATTACTGTGATTATCAAAACAATATAGGACAATTATGCAACATATGAACTTATGCTAACATGCAAACCAAATCACCATATCAAACCAACCATACATATACTGGGTAGGCGTACCCCTCCGATCTCACATACGTCACTTACGCACCTAAAAGTCTACCAGCTGAAGCTTATATTTAGGCTTGGAACCATACCAATTCACTGAGTTGATCAACCTCAAATTAACGATCCGTGAGATGATCAGCCCCACTATTAATGATCCTCAACACAACATTATATCATGCAACAACAAGCCATATGCAGTCACATAATGTCCACACGCAATCTAAACGCATAATCACAACAATTCAAAACATTTCCAAAACACTTAGCATCATTTCTATCCCAATTTAAAACATTAAAAAGATGGACTATGAAACTCACCTGATGCTTAGCTTCCCAAAAGAATCCATCTTCACAAAAAACTTCACGAATAATCTAAAATTAAGCACACAATAAGCTACCATCAATTAGGCATTCAACCCAATATGATGTAACCTCAACTTTGATGGATATTTAAGCTATCTACCATAGTTCTATGCTTGTTTTAAACCTTTTCCAACTCTTATATACACTATTTACACTTTAATACGACACTTTAAATTTTCTGGATTAGAGCAGAATTTTATACTCACTTACGCGTCCTAAACGTACCACTTAAACACTTCCATAATTCAAACCAAAATTCACCATGCTACATATATGTCTTATGAACCTCTATTATCTCTCCAAAGTCATTAACCTTTTACAAATACCCTTTAGAAATTCATTAATCCAAAGTGTCCAGAATTCGGCCAGAATATGACCCCCTAATAACGTATGACGTTAGATAACCCACTTAAACTTCATAACCTACTTAGAAAAAATTCAGGGGTCACACACAATATATAAAATAACTTCCACGTGATTTAGAGCCTCTAACTAGATGTCTAAGTATTTTTAGAAAAATCAAAACCAAAACTGAAATTCGTCACAGTTTTACACACTGATTTTGTAAAGACCTTTTGACCCACTTCCCGACCATAAAAACTCACGAGACCAACTTTGCTGGAAAGTAGACTCTCTGAGGTTATCTCCAATATGTTGTAAATTGTTTATTTGATAATTTATAATTGAGTTATGACCGTTACAAATCTGCCTAATTTTTTGCAGTACGAATTCGGGCGATCTAGACCCTAACGCATGATTAAATCATGAAACCAATTGAACCAATGATCAAACAATCATCATTATACATAATCTCACAGAAAATTTAAAACCCTAATTTATTTTCATGATTAAACCTAATCCATCATGCTTAGATTACAAGAATTAAAATAAAAACTAAAATTAAACAAAGAATTAGAAAATACCTTAAACCCTAATTTTTTTTCTCTCTGGATCTGTCGAGCAATAGGGGAGGAGGGTTATGAGATTCATTTTGTATTTATAGGGCCCCAATTAATTATAGATAATATCTAATTAGACTTTGTTTCCTTTTAAAACTCTTTTTTTTTTTTTCTTTCCTTTATCCTCTTTAATTCTTTTTTATATTCACTTTTAAAATATTTTATTTATTTATTTATTAATTACTTAATTATTTGCTTTACCTTAAGTTTTTATAAAAACCTAAGCTTATTTGCACATACCTTTTTGCTTTAACGCAGTTTACTAGACTTTTAAAAATAATTAATTTTCCAAAAATACTTTTCATTTCACAAATTCACTTTCTAAAAATAGAAAGTATTCCAAAAACTCTCATATTTTAACAAACTCATTTCTTTCACAAATGACACACTTTCCATTTTAATCCATCACCTAGACATCCACATATTAACCAAATGACACGCAATTTAGTGGTTAGGGGTTTAGGGTTTTTAGTATAGGGTTTAGCGGTTAGCGGTTTAGGGTTTAGTGGTTACGTGTTTAGAGTTTTTAGTAGGGTTTAGTGGTTTATGTATACATCATTTGTGATATTATACCTAGTGGTTAGGGGTTTAGGGTTTTGGGTATGAGCTTTAGTGGTTATGGGTTTAGGGTTTTTGATATCGGTTTTAAATTTTATGTATACATCACTTGTGATATTATACCTAGTGGTTAGAGATTTAAGTTTTAGGGTTTTAGGTATATGGTTTAATGGTTAAGGGTTTAAGGTTTTTGGTATATTTTTTAAAGTTTATGTATATATCACTTGTGATATTATACCTAGTGGTTAGGGGTTTATGTTTTTTGGTATAGGGTTTAGTGGTTAGGGGTTTAGGGTTTTTTGTATAGATTTTAGAATTTATGTATATATTACTTGTGATATTATATCTAGTGGTTAGGGGTTTAGAGTTTTTGGTATAGAGTTTAGTGGTTAGGGGTTTAGGGTTTTTGGTATATATTTTGAAGTTTATGTATATATATCACTTGTGATATTATATCTAATGGTTAGGGGTTTAGGGTTTTGGTATAGGGTTTATTGGTTAGGGGTTTAAGGTTTTTGGTATAGGGTTTACTGGTTAGCAGTTTAGGGTTTTTGATATAGGATTTAGTTGTTAGGGAGGAGGGTTTAGGGTTTTTGGTATCAGGTTTAGCGGTTAGTAGTTTAGGGTTTTGGTATAGCGTTCAATGGTTAGTTGTTTAGGGTTTTTGGTATAGGGTTTAGTTGTTAGAGGTTTAGGATTTTTGGTATAGGTTTGAAAGTTTATGTATACATCACTGTTTATTTATACGTAGTGGTTAAGGGTTTAGGGTTTTTTGTTTTGGGTTTACTGGTTAGGGGTTTAAGGTTTTTGGTAAAGATTTTAAAGTTTATGACTTTATGTATACATCCCTTGTGATATTATATCTAGTGGTTAGTGGTTTAGAGTTTTTGGTATATGTTTTAGTGGTTAGGGGTTTAGGATTTTTTGTATAGATTTTAAAGTTTATGTATATATCACTTATGATATTATACTTAGTGGTTAGGGGTTTATGGTTTTTGGTATAGATCTTAAAGTTTATGTACATGTCACTTGTGATATTATACCTAATGGTTTAGGATTTAGGGTTTAGTGGTTAGGAGTTTAGGGTTTTTGGTATAATATCATTGATAGATAAAGTATGAAAACAGAAGCAACCGATTGATAACTGCCAAAAACGTCTCAAAATGGTCAAATACGTCTGAACACGGTCAAAAACGCGCGAAAGCTGGCAAAAACGCGCGATAGCTTAAGAAAACGCGCGAAAGCAGAGAAAACGCCCGAATGCGGACGAACGCGTGCGAAAACGTATTAAAACGTAAGAAAACGTGCGAAAACGTGCAAAAATGTCAAAAAAGCGGATGAAAACGTGTGAAAACGAAAGAAAACGTAAGAAATCGTGCGAGAACATAAGAAAACGTGCGAGAAAGTCTAAAAACAAACAAAAACGTGGGAAAACGGACGAAAACCTGAGAAAACAGACAAAAACGAGCGAAGGCTGACGAAAACCCTCGAAAGCCGATGAAAACACGCAGATGCGGACGAAAGCGTCACTACAACGTTTGCTATATTCCCCAACGACAAATCCGGGGTATCCCGGGCGACTTGTCGCTGGGGATACCTTTCCCGGGCGACATGTCGCCCGGGATAAGTGGAACGGAATAGCTCGAATGGGATTCCTTCCCGGGCGACATTCCCGGGCGACATCGCCGGGCCCACACAGTTTCAGTCAAACAATTAAGTGCCACGGTGGAAGGTATTCCCGGGCGACATGTCGCCCGGGATACAAAAATTAATTAATTAATTTGTCATAATCCCGGGCGACATGTCGCCCGGGAGGGGAAATGTTAAAATAAGTTTATTAAATAAATTAATAATGTGAATCCCGGGCGACATGTCGCCCAGGAAACATTTAAATATATATTTTTCTTAAGATATCCCGGGCGACATGTCGCCCGGGAATATTTTATGAATATATTTTTTTTTAACATTCCCGGGCGACATGTCGCCCGGGATAGTTTTAACAAATATTTATTTAAACTAATCCCGGGAAAAGTCTGCAAATTTTTTTTTTTGCAGCCTGCACAGTAGGCGATTTCCAGATTTTTTTTCCGGAATTTTTCCGGAAAAAATCTACCAAAACTGAACCTGTATAGTCAATACTAGAATACCCAAATACATTACAACTTGTACCGAAACACAATACGATCAACGCATTTGATATAATAAAGCTAAATACGTTCAAAATCCGAATAAACACAATATAATCTACAAAACGGGTGACGAAGTCACAAGACTTCCTTTATCCGCAAGATACAAGTCAATATTCAATTAGATAACATGTTCTAAACGTACGGGGAAACAAATATTCACATAAGGGTCGCCAATATATACTTCAAGACACAAAAATAGAATATACTTACCAAAATTCCCCTAACTATCGTCTCATCATCGCCTCCGTCCTCATATATCTCCTGGCTCATCATCCCGCACCCGCCTCCCGCTGCCACCACCGTACTCAGGTTGTGACTCAAATTGATTAAGCATCTGAGAAAACTTATCGTCACTCCTAAATAACCTCATGAACATGTTCACTTGTTTCGTGAGCTGCTTCTCCCTCTTTTTGAGCCTAACGATATCGGTTGAGTGCGTGCTTTGAGATGGGAGAGGAATGACCGTGCCCTATCCTGGCAAAACCCGTCCAACACCGGGAATGTGCCCCCGCGAACAATGGCCATGATCTCATCCTCAGTGTAGGGCACACCCGTGGGGGTGTTGGAGCCTAGACCCTGTAGCCTCAGCATCTCATCCTATGTAGTCACAAAAACACAAGATAGTTAATATATTAGTCGGGTCACTATATTATTTCTCGACAAATCATTAAAGTGCGTGTTTTGGAACAAAACTTACATAAAGAGCTTTGTCCTCGGGGTTCAAGAATACGCCACCAACAGTATGTGTCAAGAAGAAGGTGTGGATCAGCGACGGGTACTCTCTAGTAGCTGAGGTCTCCATCTGCACATACACATTATATAATGATGAAAACAAATTAAAAACGACAAATCACAACCACACCAAAGGTTTATTATATATATATATATTTAATATATATATATATAATTTTATATATATATATATATATTATATATTATATATATATATAATATATATATATATGTAAAATAATTATAATATTTATTACATGCATATCTCGGAGGGCGGACAATAGGACCGGGAATCCTTGTCGCTACGGACCATTGCTCTCTTGCCGGTTTTTGTTTTTATTCTTGGGCAGCCCGGGCAAGGTTCTTGGGATCATTCCAAAATGCAAGCTGCGCATCCCAATTTACCTCAAAAATGTACGAGGGACGTCCGCGTCTGAGGCGCTCCAGGTCATAAGTCCCGTCCTCTTCAGGAACCCAATATCTTTCTTTGAGAGCAGCCTTCTTGCCATTGTAGATCTTTTGCAGGTGCTGCTGGATGCCCGCATAGATTTGTGGCCAGCGGTCGGATTCCATGTGGGGACGCAAGTCAAACTGGGTCTGCAATCATATACAACAAAGACAGAGTTAGAGATATAATTTATATATTTATCTAGAATTATTTATTTATTAATAAATAAACAAATTTAGATAAATATACACAATTAAATAGATGAACACGATAATGAAATAAACATAAAAGGATAATGAAATAACTTACCCCAATCTTTGCCACGACCCCCGCCTTCCGCTCCGGCGACATTTGGCGCCAAGAAGGGTAGTGCAAGGGCAACTCCCTAACGAGCTCCCCGAGGTAGTTGGCCCAATGAGCCGCATGGTCACCGAGAGGCATGAGGGTCTCTCGGTCGTAACTAACCGGATCGGGAGGAGGCCACTTTATCCGTGATGGCCTTTAACCCGAGGTTTCGGGTCTTCATGGCGGGTTTTGTGCCTGCCCGCTCTCCTGCACCCTAAATTGGAGCTTTCGGGTGCCCTTACACAAAATACAAGTCGTGAGTGCCAAAGTCATAAAAATTTAAAGGCAAGCAAATTCAATGTATCAAGTTTATGCTTGTATTACAATAATCCAGAAATTCTTACCTCGGTTGCCTAAGCAACCCCCACAGCCGGTGGGTACCTGATATGGAGGGGGACGATCATCACTCCACCAGTCACCGCGTGAACCCCGTGCGAATCAGTGAAATCTATACAGGTAACATTAGGATAACATATAGAAATTTATGAACAAAATAATAAAAGCATGCACACATCCAAATGCATATACATCCAAATAAATATACACATTAGAACAATCCATAACAGTTTCATTCATTCATTCAAAATAAGCGTCTTTTACAAGTTTACAATAAACAGATCTATTTCTTCTTCACTAGAATAAAACAAACATTTACACCTCATCAATATCAGGTTGACGAGTCTTCATCATCAGAATCTGCTAAATCATGAGGAATGGGGTCTTCCTCATCAATAATATCATCGTCCTCATCAACAACATCAATGATATCTGGTGGTGCGTCAACATCTATTGATTGACCATCTATATGCAAGGCCGCAATTTCCAAGTCATTCAAACTAGTAGAAAGTGCGAGATCAGATGAGTTGTCGACATGTATAATATCAGGGTCATCCTCTACCACAATGACACCCCCGTTCAAAAACTTTTTATGACTCACATGTTCGACGACCTTCCAACCGAGTGGTCGTCTGGCCATATCTTCAAGGTAGAAGCATTGTTTGACTTGTGTTGCGAGAATGTATTGATCATTTTTAAACGCCTCACGTTTGCCTCTGATTGGTTGTTGTGTGTTGTTTTATGCTCAATGTGTGTTTGGATACGATCATTTGTTGCAAGTCTCGCTCACACCACTTAACTAGGAACAACACTGTTTTAAACGACAAAATATGAACTCTCTCGAGGATTGTGTCAAGCTGGACCGTAAATACCATTTCTCGTATTCCGGATCCAGGCGAAAAATGCCGCTGTTTGAGTTTGTAGGACGTTCATCGCGGCGTGCACGAAAACCTCACACCGTTGACTACCGCAATCGAGTTGACTGAGATTGGAGTTGTGATGGTCCACAAGCCAAAGGGGGAGGCGAATAACTCGCTGCTTCGTTAACATGAGTCATTGTTCTAGTGGACGTTGACGGATTTTGAAGAGATAGGATCAGGATAGAGCGAACACAAAATATGATGACTTAGCTCCGCTTAATAGTTAAATACACACATAAGTCTAAGTTTACCTGCTTCCCAAACCAGCGGGGAATTCTTCTTTCATGGGGTTTTTTTCATTTTGATTAGGAAATTCACTGAAAACATGTTCATGGTGTTAGAATAAGTCGTCAAAAAGATAAGTAAGACCAAGAAGTTTTCAAAATAAAAAAAACGTACATCCTTAAAACTTGGCTCGGGTTAGTGTCCCAATCTACAGGATGTTGTGAAGTACATTCCATATCACTTTCTTTCAATTCTTGGTATCAATAGAATAAACCAGCTCACACGCGCTCTCTCTCCAATGACGTTCGTCATAGTGTTTTGAAACCCTCTGAACTGACACGTTGGAGAGAGGGCAATACCAACAATTACGTCAGGACGCTCGCGCTCTCTTTTAGTGGTTGACATCCCGAAATAATGAGAACTGATAGTCAATGCTTCTTCTGCAATAACCTCCGCAATCGAACCTCCGGCTTAGCGTTATTTCGTACATAATTTTTTCGATTCATTCATATATCTTTCAAATGGAATACACTCCACGGGGGGCGAATAGGCCCGCCGAAAATGCCTCTAGAGGTAAATGGATAACTGTGTATTGATCATAATGTCAAAGAAATAGGAGGAATATAGCTCGAGTTTGCACAGATTATCGATCACCTGCTCTGATGCTTTACTCTCTTGTCATCACAACATCAAAGTTGAGAGCAAAATTTGCTTAAAGAATAAACATAGCTCGATTAGTGGTTTTGCAACGTCTGGGGGCAAGTATTTGCTGAAGTCCGTAAGGAAGTAAACGTTGCAACTTGCTCGCTCTTATGTTAAAAACCCTCCTCCGTCTTGTCTTATGTTGGTGACGGAGCGATAAGCAAAGTTACTTCCTTACGGACTTCAGCAATACTTGCCCCCAGACGTTGCAAAACACTAATAGAGCTATTGTTTTAATCTTTAAGCAAAATTTGCCTCTCTAACTTTGATGGTGGATGAAATGTTGAAAGCTAAGAGAAAGTGATCGACTATTCTGTGCAATCTCGAGCTCATATATCCTCCTGCTTTCTTTGACATTATGATTCACTTGGTTATCCATTTACCTCTAGAGGCTATTTTCGGCGGGCCTATTCGCCCCCGGTGGATGTATCCATTTAAAAGATATATGAAGAAGCTAAAAAATTATGTACGAAATAAAGCTAAGCCGGAAGGTTCGATTGCGGAGGGTTATGTTGCAGAAGAAGCATTGACTTTCAGTTTATTATTTTCGGTATTGTTACCACGAAATTTAATCGTCCTGACCGTAATGTGGATTGCCCTCCTCCAACGTGTCAGTTTCAGGTGTTCAAATCACTATGTAAATCGATTGGTTTACGGTCGGTTATTCGTATTGATCACCAAGAATTGAAGAAAGTGATATGGTATGTACTTCACAACAGTCCTGAAATTGACACGTACCGAAGCCCAAGTTCAATAGGTACGTGTTTTTATTTTGAAACTTCTTTGTCTTAAACTTATCTTTTTGACGGACTTATTCTAAACACTGAACATTATTCAGTGATATTTCCTAAAAAGACATGAAAGAAGAATTCCCCGGCTGGTTTGGAAGCAGGTTAAACTTGACTTTATTGTGATGTATTTAACTATAAAATAACGACATCATATTTTGTGTCTTCTCTATCAATTTGATCCTATTTCTTCAATGATCCGTCAAACGTCACGTAGACAATGACTCAGGTGTTATACGAAAGCAGGAGTTATTCTGCTTTGCTTGTGGGACCATAACAGATCCACTCTCAGTCAACTCTTGCGTAGTCAACGGTCATTGTGAGGTTTTGTGTGCACACCGCGTTATGAACGTCGCACGACTCAAAACAGCGGATTTGTTCGCACTGGTCCGGACGGAGATATGTATTACGGTCAGCATTGAACAAATCCTGAGTTTTCATATTTGTCGTTTTTAAAAACTGTGTTGTCGAGTTAAGTGGTTAGACACTAGCAACAAAATGACAGTTATCCAAAATTTTTTGTAATTAGAAAAACATAACACAAATAAGGCAAACGGTGAGGCGTTTAAAAATGATCAATACATTCTCGTAACACAAGTCAAACAATGCTTCTACCTTGAAGATATGGCCAGACGACCACTCGGTTGGAAGGTCGTCGAACTTTGAGTCATAAAAGGTTTTGAACGGGGGGTTTCAATTGTGGTAGAGGACTGACCCTGATGTTATCACATGTCGAAACTCATATATCTTTGGCACTTTCTACTAGTTTGAATGACTTGGAAATTGCGGCCTTGCATATAGATGGTCAATCAATAGATGTTGACGCACCACCAGATATCATTGATGTTGTTGATGAGGACGATGATATTATTGATGAGGAAGACCCCATTCCTCATGATTTAGCAGATTCTGATGATGAAGACCTCGTCAACCTTGATATTGATGATGGTGTAAATGTTGTTTATTCTAGTGAAGAAGAAGATTGATCTTTAGTTTGTACTTGTAAAAGACGCTTATTTTTGAATGAATGAATTGAGACTGTTATGGATTGTTCTTTAAATGTGTTTATTTTATTTGGATGTATATGCATTTGGATGTGTGCATGGCTTTTATTTTTTTGGTCATAATTTCTATATGTTATCTAATGTTACCTGTATAGATGTCAGTCTGATGTGCACGGGGTCACGGCGTGGGGGTGAGTGGATGGTGATGATCGTTTTACCCCTCCATATACGGTACCCACTGGCTTGTGGGGGGTTGCTTAGGAAAACGAGGTAAGAATTTCTATGATATATTGTAATACAAGCATAAACTTGATACCCATTAAATTTGCTCTTGCCTTGAATTTTTATGACTTTGTCATCTCACTTGATTGTATGCTGGTTAAGGGCACCAGAAAGCCCAATTTGGGTGGCAGGGCGTGGCGGGCAGGCAACTTTACCCGCCAGGAGACCCGGAAAACTCGGGGTTAAAGGCCATCACGGATAAGAGTGGCCCCGTCCCGATCCGGTTTGAGGTTAACGACCGAGAGACCCTCATGCCTCTCGGTGACCATGCGGCTCATTGGGCCAACTACCTCGGGGAGCTCGTTAGGGAGTTGCCCTTGCAATTTCCCTTCTTGGCGGCCAAATGTCGACGGTGCGAAAAGGCGGGGGTCGTGGCAAAGATTGGGGGTAAGTTTTAATTATCATTTTATGTTTATTTCATTTTCGTGTTAATGATTTAATTTGTGTATATTTATCTAATTGTTTATTTTATTTATATCATATAAATAAATAACCAAATTTAGATATAATATATAAATTATATCTCTAACTCGGTCTTTGTTTGTTTTGACTTGCAGACCCCAGTTTGACTTGCGTCACCATATGGAATCCGACCGCTGGCCACAAAATCTTTGCGGGATCCAAGCAGCACCTGCAATAAGATCTACAATAGCAGAGGGCTGCTCTACAAAGAAAGATTGGATTTGATAGAGGACGGGACTTATGACCTGGAGCGCCTCAGATGCTGGACGTCCTCACACTTTTTTGAAGGTTATATTGGGTTGCGCAGCACAGGAGAGCCCCTAGCACAGCCAAGCTCAGTTTTACACAGTAGCTTCTAGAGCAGCTTGCCAAGCAGCTCAGTAGTGCTAGCTAGCAGTAAAGAGCTTGGATCCCCGGTCCAGAGAACGCTTGCATTTGGAATGATCCCAGAACTTGCCCGCGGCTGCCCAAAATAAACAAAACCGGGCAAAGTGCAAGGTCGTATGCGACAAGGAACGGTCTATTGGTAGCCCTCCGACATATGCATGTAATAAATATTTTAATTATTTTACATTATATATCGATATATATATATATCTATATATATATATATATATCTATATATATATTTTATTATATATATTTATATCATATATTAGATATTATAATTAACGCTTTGGTGTGTTGTTGATTTGTCGTTTTTAATCTTTGTTTCTCTTATATTCTGTTGTATGTGCTCAGATGGAGACCTCAGCTATAGAGAGTACCCGTCGCTGATCCACACCTTCTTCTTGACACAGACTGTTGGTGGCGTATTCTTGAACCCCGAGGACAAAGCTCTTTATGTAAGTTTTGTTCCAAAACACGCACTTTAATGATTTGTCGAGAAATAATGTAGTGACCCGACTAATATATTAACTATCTTGTATTTTTGTGACTACATAGGATGAGATGCTGAGGCTACAGGGTCTAGGCTCCATCACCCCCACGGGTGTGCCCTTTCCACTGAGGCATGAGATCATGGCCTGTTCGCGGGGGGCACATTCCCGGTGTGGACGGGTTTTAGCTCAGGGGGTAGGGTGCAAGCACGGTCAATCCTCTCCCATCTCAAAGCACGCAATCACCTGAGATCGTTAGGCCAAAAAGAGGGAGAAGCAGCTCACGAAACAAGTGATATGTTCATTGAGGTTATTTAGGAGTGTCGATAAGTTTTCACAGAGGCTGAATCAATTTGAGTCACAACCTGAGTCGTGGTATCTGCCCACAGTAGGGCAGCGGGGTTTTTATGGCGGGTGACGGGGATGATGAAGCCAGGATGGTGAGGACGGCGAGCGAGGAATGAGGAAGTAGTTAGGGATTTGGGTAAGTATATGCTATTTTGTGTCTTGAAGTATATATTGGCGACCCTTATGTGAATATTTGTTTCCCCGTACGTTTAGAACATGTTATCTAATTGAATATTGACTTGTATCTTGCGGATAAAGGAAGTCTTGTGACTTCGTCACCCGTTTTGTAGATTATATTGTGTTTATTCAGATTTTGAAAGTTTTTAGCACTTTGATTATATCGAAATGCGTTGATCGTATTGTGTTTCGGGTACAAGTTGTAATGTATTTGGGTAGTTTCTATATCTGGTCTTATACAGGTTTGGTTTTGGTTGATTTTTTCGGAACAAATTCCGGAAAAAAAAATTCTGGAAAAATCGCCTCATACTGTGCAAGGTGCAAAAAAAAAAAAATTTGCAGGACTTTTCCGGGAATTAGTTTAAATAAATATTTGTTTAAAACTATCCCGGGCGACATTGTCGCACGGGAAATATTTAAAAAAAAATATATTCATAAAATATTCCCGGGCGACATGTCGCCCGGGATATCTTAAGAAAAATATATATTTAAATGTTTCCCGGGCGACATGTCGCCCGGGATTCACATTATTAATTTATTTAATAAACTTATTTTAACATTTTCCCGGGCGACATGTCGCCGGGATTATGACAAATTAATTAATTAATTTTTGTATCCCGGGCGACATGTCGCCCGGGAATACCTTCCACCGTGGCACTTAATTGTTTGACTGAAACTGTGTGGGCCCGGCGATGTCGCCCGGGAATGTCGCCCGGGAAGGAATCCCATTCGAGCTATTCCGTTCCACTTATCCCGGGCGACATGTCGCCCGGGAAAGGTATCCCCAGCGACAAGTCCACGGATACCGGAATTTGTTCGCTGGGACTATAGCAAACGTTGTAGTGACGCTTTCGTCCGCATCTGCGTGTTTTCATCGGCTTTCGAGGGTTTTCGTCAGCTTTCGCTCGTTTTTGTCTGTTTTCTCAGGTTTTCGTCCGTTTTCCCACGTTTTTGTTTGTTTTTAGACTTTCTCGCACGTTTTCTTATGTTCTCGCACGATTTCTTACGTTTTCTTTCGTTTTCACACGTTTTCATCCGCTTTTTTGACATTTTTGCACGTTTTCGCACGTTTTCTTACGTTTTAATACGTTTTCGCACGCCTTCGTCCTCATTCGCGCGTTTTCGTCTGCTTTCGCGCGTTTTCTTAAGCTTTCGCGCGTTTTTGTCAGCTTTCGCGTGTTTCGTCTAGTAGTTTAGATGTATTTGACTTTTGAGACGTTTATGGTTAGTATCAATTGTGTTGCTTCTGTTTTCATACGTTATATATCAATTGATATTATACCATAACCCTAAAACTCGCTAACACTAAACCCTAATCTAAACCATTAGGTTATAATATCACAAGTGTCATGTACATAAACTTTTAAGATCTTATACCAAAAACACATAAAACCTAATCCACTAAGTATTATATCAATAAGTGATATTATACATAAACTTTAATTCTATACAAAAAAAATCCTAAACCCTAACCACTAAAACCATATACAAAAAATCAAAACCACTACCACTAGATATAATATCACAAGGGATGTATACATAAAGTCATAACTTTAAAATCTTTTTACAAAAAAAACCTTAACCCTAACCAGTTATACTATACAAAAAACCCTAAACCCTTAACCACTACGTATAATATCACAAGTGATGTATACATAAACTTTAAACCTTATACCAAAAACCCTAAACCTCTAACCACTAAACCCTATACCAAAAACCTTAAACAATTAACCACTAAAACTAAATCACGCATTTACCAAAACCCTTTAAACCCACAAACCACTAAACCTTGATACCAAACACTAAACCCCCATCCCTAATTCTAAATCCTATATCAAAAACCCTAAACCTCTAACCACTAAACCCTATACCAAAAATCATAAACCCCTAACCATTAAACCCTATACCAAAACCCTAAACCCCTAACCATTAGGTATAATATCCCAAGTGATATATATACATAAACTTCAAAATCATATACCAAAAACCTAAACACCTAACCACTAAATGTTATACCAAAAACCCTAAACCCTAAACCAATAGATATCATTATCACAAGTGCTATATACATAAATTCTAAAATATATACCAAAAACCCTAAACCCTTAACCACTAAACCCTATACCAAACCATAAACCCCTAACCACTAGGTATAATATCATAAGTGATATATACATAAACTTTAAAATATATACCAAAAACCTTAAACCCTTAACCATTAAACCATATACCTAAAACCTTAAAACTTAATCTCTAACCACTAGTATAATATACACAAGTGAAAGTATACATATATTTAAAACCTCTATCAAAAACAATAAACCATAACCACTTTAAGCTCATACCCAAAACCCTAAACCCCTAACCACTAGGTATAATATCACAAATGATGTATACATAAACCACTAAACCTACTAAAAACTCTAAACACATAACCACTAAACCCTAAACCAAACCGCTAAACCCTATACTAAAAACCCTAAAAACCCTAACCACTAATTGCGTTTGTCATTTTGGTTAATATGTGGATGTCTAGGTGATGGATTTAAAATGGAAAGTGTTGTCTATTTGTGAAAAGAAATGAGTTTGTTGAATGATGAGAGTTTTTTGGAATATTTCTATTTTTAGAAAGTGAATTTGTGAAATGAAAAGGTATTTTTGGAAAATTTAATTATTTTTAAATAGTCTAGTACAACTGCGTTATAAGCAAAAAAAGGTATTTTGCAAATAAGCTTAGGTTTTTATAAAAACTTAAGGTAAAGCAAATAATTAAGTAATTAATAAATAAATAAATAAAAATTTTATAGATGAATAGTAAAAATGAATTTAAAGAGGATAAAGGGAAAGAAAAGAAAAGAAAAAGAGTTTTAAAAGGAAACAAAGTCCTAAATTAGATATTTTCGATAATTAATTGGGGCCTATAAAATACAAAATGAATCTAATAAACCCTCCATCCCATTCTCGACAGATCCAGATGAGAAAAAAAATTAGGGTTTTTTTTGGGTTTAGGTATTTTCTAATTCTTTGTTTAATTCTAGTTTTTATTTTAATTCTTGTAATCTAAGCATGATGGATTAGGTTTAATCATGAAAATAAATTAGGGTTTTAAATTTTCTGGAGTTTATAGTTTAATGATGATTGTTTGATCATTGGTTCAATTGGTTTCATGATTTAATCATGCGTTAGGGTCTAGATCGCCCGAATTAGTTGTTTAATTCACTATAGAAATTTAGGCAGTTTTGTAACGGTCATAACTCAATCATAAATTATCAAATAAACAATTTACAATATACTGGAGATAACCTATTTAGAGAGTCTACTTCCAGGTAAGTTAGTCTCGTGGTTTTTTTGGTCGGTAAGTGGGGTCAACAGGTCTTTACAAAATCAGTGTGTAAAACTGTGAATAATTTCAGGTTTTGGTTTTATTATTTCTAAAATTAATTAGGCATTAGTTAGAGGCTCGAAATACGTGTGAAGTTAATTTTATATATTGTGTGAGACCCCTGCGGGGGGATTTTCTTTCTAAGTTAGGTTTTCGAAGTTTAAGTGGGTTTTCTAAGTCCATACGTTTAGGGGGTCATTATTCTAGGTCCGAATTCTGGACACTTAGGATTAATGAATTTGCTAAAGGGTATTTGTAAGGTTATGACTTTGGGAAGATAATAGAGGTTATAAGACATAAATGTAGCATGGTGAAATTTTGGTTTGAATTTATGGAAGTGTTATGTGGTAAGCTTTAGGACGGTGGTTAAGTGAGTTATTTAAAATTTGCTCTTAATCCAGAAAATTTAAAGTGTCGTATTAAAGTGTAAATAGTGTATATAAGAGTTGGAAAAGGTTTAAAACAAGCATAGAACTATGGTAGATAGCTTAAATATCCATCAAAGTTGAGGTTACATCATATTGGGTTGAATGCCTAATTGATGGTAGCTTATTGTGTGCTTAATTGTTTAGATTATCCGTGAAGTGTTTGTGAAGCTTTTGTTGGATTCTTTTGGGAAGCTAAGCATCAGGTGAGTTTCATAGTCCCTCTTTTTAATGTTTTAAATTAGGATGGAAATGATGCTAAGTGTTTTGGAAATGTTTTGAATTGCTGTAATTATGTGTTTCTTGATTCGCGTTGTGGATATTATGTGACTGCATATGGCTTGTTGTTGCATGATATTGTGTTGTGTTGAGGATCATTAATAGTGGGGCTGATCATCTCACGGATCGTTAATTTGAGATTGATCAACTCAGTGAATTGGTATGGGTCCAGGCCTAAATATAAGCTTCAGTTGGTAGACTTTTAGGTGCGTAAGTGACGTATGTGGGATCAGAGGGGTACGCCTACCCAGTATATGTATGGTTGGTTTGATATGGTGATTTAGTTTGCATGTTAGCACAAGTTCATATATTGCATAATTGTCCTATATTGTTTTGATAATCACAGTAATTGGTTTGAAAGGTTTATAATGTGAGTCTTAAACCTATGACTCACACCAACCGTTGTGTTGATGTTTTTAAGCATCATTTTTAAATGAGCTTAATGGTGCTAAGATAGAGCGAAGTGGCTAGAAGAGACCGTAGGATGCTTAGAGTTATTTATGCTTTCTGTTTGAATAAATGCGTTTGCATGAATTGTTTGGATTATGTTTTTGCATGTCATTTATTGACGAGACCTCTTTCTCATTAATAAAGACACCATTAGGTTTTGGGTATTGTTATGACACTTTGTGTCTTTGCTTTACTTTAGTTTCATTTTAGTATTCTCTATATAGACACCATGTGTTGTGATGATATCCATTCTTGTTTACGCCTCGCGTTTCCGCCTTGGCGGGGTGTGACAGATTGGTATCAGAGCCTCAGGTTATAGAGAACTAGGTGGTTGAGCCTAGACTATAGCTTAAGGGTCCCTCATATAGTTGCATTTTAGGGCATAAGTGTTTGTGTACGTATATATCGTATGTTCCCGCTACCTAAAAGCTTTGAAATTCTTTCTATTTTGAATTACTACTATATAATATGAAATATATACTTTTTCATTATGGGGATCTAATAGTATATACCCCTTTGTTATTGTTTTAGTCATGTCTTCCCCTACCCCTAGGAGATATCGTTGGGAGATTGTTTACCTCACCGGACCCGCGGAGTTGGGTGACTTTTGAGAGAGGAAAAGTCAAACCCAAGCGAGGCCCAACGTAAGTTTATTTCGTTTTCTACCTCGATGCGTTGCTATAATCAAGGATTGCTTTTATATTTTGGGTCACGATGTGACTTCTGTTTCGTTTGGTCGATTGGGATTTTATGTTTCGTTAGGTGGATTATCATGTTTGAGTTATATTTGGATTATTATTAAGTGCTATGTGGTAGATATGTGTTATCATTGAGAGGTGTGGTCTTGGAAGTAAGTATGCGTGTGCAAAAGGTGCAATTATAATTATGGTCGCGAACATAATTATAAAGGCAACACACACGTGGACTTGTGACTTTGATTGCATTGATCATTGTTGCTTGTATGTATTATGTAAGGATGTAAGTATGGATAGTTGTGTAGATGGGTAGTTTAGTGTGATGTGGATCCTGTTGAGGATGGTTGAGCCATGGGTCTAGAGAATTCCTCTCTTAACCGATTAGGCGATTATATTAGGTTGGGTTGCGTAGATGGTAAGGTTCTATTTATATATCGTTTGCGGATACATCGGATACCTGTTGGTGTTGTCGTCGCGATTCTTAAGTTGGTTCGTTAGCTCGTTGTTCGTTGAGATATCCAACGCTCGTGTTGGTATTCTAGGGTGTTATCATAGAACTGGTGTTCTATTGTTCTCCGTTGGCGTTTTGATTGTTTTCTTTGGCTAAAGTTGACGATACTTTTTGGTTTTGGTTCTAAGGACAGTTGGTAATGGATGAGTTCCTCTATGGTTTGTTTGGTTTGGCAAGAGTTCTTGTCGTGTTCGTTGTTCAAGTAAATTAATATTCTACGGTATTGGGAATTATTAAGGTATTTTGGGAGTCTATTTTGATATCATGAGGTTATTTTTGTTGTAAGTCATAAATTCCATTTGAAAGCTAAGTTTGTTGTAGTCGGAGACCATATTGTTTGGTGTTAAAAACTTCTTTAAAAAAAGAAATTTTGATAAATAAAATGAAACAACTTTTTATAAAATAATCTTTTTTGATTTTTTTATGAGAAACCATAATTAAAATAAGTTTATGCAAAATTTTATTTAAATTAATTTTGACACTTAATAATTATTTGCATTATTAATCTAAGGTGTTTATATTATTTTAAAATGATTGGTTATAGGTTATGAGGGAAAGTTTCCTTGGGTTAAATCTGTTTTAGGTACAAAGGTTCTTAATCTTTTTAATTTTGGGTCGTGGTACGTAGGTATTATTCGTTTGGGGGTATTTATAGCATAGTTGATGCGTTTGTTTAGGTCGGAGGGTCGTTCTTTCTTGTTGGAAGTTTACATTCGGTTGATTTTTTTCTTTTTGGAATCGTGTGATTTTTGGGTCCATACCAATTGGTGCATGTGAAGTTTGAAATTTCCTCATGGCGTGGTGCTAGAGTTGGTGTTAGGACGTATCTTCTGGGTGGTGCGATTGATGGTAGTGAAGCGAATGGAATTATTCGCGATCCCAAGTTGGAATTAGTAGGTTTTACCCCTCGTCGTAGAATAGGATTTCGTATGGAATTAGTACAAGGAGCGACGCCGATTTGCGAAGGCTCGTGTCGTTTGACGTCTTTAGAAAGGCAAGAGGTCTGGAATGATTGCAGGAGTTACAAGGTGAGGGTTGGTTCGAATGGTAACTTGTTATGGGAAGCGTCTGTATTGCCTTGGATAGAGAAGAAAGGTGGGTAGTTTAGAATGTGCATAGATTATCTCGAGAAGAGTGAGATAGAATTCGTATGTGATGTCACCAATGGAGGGTGCACGGGGATGACGTAGCTAAGACTGTTTTTAGGATGCGTAATGGACACGTTGAAGTTTACGGCTATGCCTTTTGGGTTAACCAATGCACCAGCGGTTTTCATGGAGTTAATGAGCCGGGTGTGCATGGCCGTATATAGACAAGCTAGTTAACGTATATATACAGACGATATTTTAAAACCGACCAGAAGGCTAAGGAGGAGTACGCTTAGGTCGAACGTACAAGTTGATTGTGGTGTCAGTGAAGAAGAGAAGATGTACGTGAAGTTTTCCAACAACGTGGAAGCGGAGCAAAGAGGAAGCTATCTAGATGTGGAAGGAATCAAATGGGTAATGAGCCGATCTTGGCATTGCCGGAAGGAGCAGACGATTTTGTAGTATATTATGACGTGCGAAGCAAGGATTTGGAAGCATGGCTTGGAAAGGTGGAGAGGGATTGCTTGTACGTGTTTCGTTAGTTCGCCGACAATTGAAGGTTCTTATGAAGGATTGACAATGGCTAAAGTGTAGGTTTTTGCTTATAAATGCTAGACGGCATTAATGTACGAGACTGCTGAGAGAATCTATACGGATTATGAATGTCTCCAACACACTCTCAATCGAAAGGACTTTGAACATGAGGCAAAGATGAATGGATGGATGTTATTAGTGAGTTTAAATTACGAGGCAAGTACCATCTGGGAAAAGGCTAAAATGTTGTTGTTGTGTCGTGGGTAGGATAGAAGGATGTGAAGCCAAAAGAATGAGTTTCGAGATAGAGGTATCGATGATCCGATTCTAGGTTTGGGAAAAGGATGTTGGTGGCATAAGATAATATGATCTAAAGCAAAGCAAGAACGCATGTCACTAAAGATGGTTGCGTGGTTTGCACACGAGTGTGAAAAAAGATAGAGAGTGGTTCTTATTGGTTAAGACAAGGTTTCGGACCTCCGTTTGGAGAGATGTAAGGACCTTGGTATTGAAGAGCGTATATGACAATAGTATTTCTATCATCTGGAGCGGGTACGATGTTTTTTTGTGTGGTTTTAGGTTAACTATCGATGGGATGAAGTAGAAGAAGGATATAGATAGTTGCAGGTCGTACAGTATTTAGCTGTATTCAGAAGTGGACAGTTGAGTATAAGGGTCTTCAGGATTGTTGCTACAACTTGAGTTACCCGAGTAGAAGTGGGAAAGGATAACTAAGGATATTGTTGTCAAGTTACCAAGTGTGAGTAGTGGATACGATGCGATTTAGGTGTAGTCAATGGACTGGGGGACTTTTAAAAAGGTCCCAACCCCATTCCTAGCTATGCTTAGGACAAGTATGGTAGATTTTAGAGGTAATTGAAATACTCACTTTTCGTGAGATGAGTTTTTTTCCTAAGGTGGGGATTATCATTCGAGTATGGATGTGCTTCATTTGAAGCATGGTATGGAAAGGAATGTAGGTTACCATTTTATGGGCCGTAACTGGAGAGAGTGAGTTGAATGGATCGAATTTGGTACAAGAAACAACCAACAAGATAGTGGTAATACAAGAAAGGCTTTGAAGAACCAAATGTCGAATGTGGTTAGGTTGGCACCAACTATAGAATACACCATTTCAGTTTTGTAGTGTTATCAATTCAGTGCGGAAACTTTTGAATTAATGCTGTGGTTATGGGTGGTTGAAGGTCTTCACCTTGGAGGGGTTGGGGTCGGGGGGTGGGCGGGGGGGGGGGGGGTGGGGGGGGGTGTGATGGGGTGGCTGGCGAGGCGAGGTGGGGGGGGTGGAGGGGGGGGTCGGGGTGTGTTCGGGGGGGGGCGGGTGGAGGGGGGGGGGGGTGTCGGCGGGGGGTGGATGGGGGAGTGGGGGGGGGGGGGGGGGTGGGGGGGTTCGGGGTGGGGTGGGGGGGGAGGTCGGGGTGCAGGGGGGCGTTTGAGCGGGGGGGGGGGGGGGGGGGGCGTGGGGGGGGGGGGGGGGGGTGGGGGGCGGCGAGGTGGCGTTGGGTGGGTGGGGGGGGGGGGGGGGGGATCTAGGGTTGTGGGTGGGGGTGGGGGGGAGCGGGGGGTGGGGCGGGGGGGGGGGTGCGGGGGCGGTGGGGGGGGGGGGGGTGGGGTGGGTGGGGGGGGGGGGCACCCGCCACAAGGGTCGGGGGAGGGGGGGGGTCTGGGGTGGGGGGCGGGGGGTGCGGTGAGGGGGGGGGCGTGGGGGGGGGGCGGGGGTTTGGGGGGGGGTGCGCGACGGGGGGGGCTGATGGTGGGGCGGGGGGTGGGTGGGGGGAGAGTGCGTGGGAGGGGCGCGGGGGGGGGGGGGTGGCGGGGGGGGGGGGGGGGGCGGGGAGGTTTGGGGCGTGGGTGGGGGGGCTGGGGGGGGGGGGTTGGGGGGGGGGGGGGTGCGTGGTCGGGGGGGGGGGGGTTGGCGGAGGGGTTTGTTGTGGGGGGCGGGGGGGGGGGGGGGGGGGGGCGGGGGGGGGGGGGGCGGGGGGGGTGGGGGGGGGGGGGGCGGGGGGGGGGAGGGGTGGGGGGGGTGATTTTGGGGGGGGGGGTCGGGGGTGAGGCGGGGGGGCCGGGGTGGGGGGGTGGCGGTGGGTTGGGGCTGGTGGGCCGGGGGGGGGGGTGTGGTGGGGGGGGGTGGGGGGGTGGGGGGGGCTTAGGGGTGGTGGTGGGGTGGGGGGGCGTGGGGGTGGGGGGGGGGTGGGGTGGGGCTTGGGGGCGGTCGGGGTGCGTGGGGGGGGGGGGGGCGGGAGGTGGGTGCGGGGTGGGGGGGGTGGGGTGGTGGGGGGGGGTGGTATGGGGGTGGGGGGGGTGGGGGCGGGGGGGGGGGGTGGTGGTGGGGGGGGTGGGGGTTGGGCGGTTGAGGGGTTGGCGGCGGAGGGGGGCGTGGGGTGGGGTGGGTGTGGGTGGTTGGGGCTGGGGGTGGGGGGGGGGGGGGGTGGGGGGGGGGGTTGTGTGGGGGGGTGGGGGGGGGGGGGGGGGGGGTGGGGGGGGGGCATTGGGGGTGGGGGGGTGGGGGGGGGGGACCGGGGTGTGTGGGAGGCGGGTTGGGGGGGGGATTGCGGGTGGGGGGGTGGGGGGTGGGGGGGTGGGGGCAGTTGAGCGGCCGTGGGTGGGGGCTCGGGGGTGGGGGTCGGGGGGGTGCGGGGGGGCATGGGGGGCGGGGGGTGGGGGGGGGTTGGGGGCGGGGGGGGGGGGGGGGGGGGGAGCGGGTGTGGGGCGGGCGTGGGGGTTGGGGCGAGGGAGGAGGGGGGGGGGGGGGGGTCGTGGGGGGGGGGGGGGGGGGGGGGGGGTCGGGGGGGTGGTGGGGGCGGGATGGAGGCTGGGGGGGGGTGGGGGGTGGTGGCGGGGGGGGTGGGGGCGGTGGGGGTTGGGGGGGGGGGCGTGGGGAACATTAGGTGTAGTACGTTTGGAAAGAAAAGACAAGTTAGAACCGAGTTTATGTAGGAAATTTGAGTGAGATCTTTGAGATATATTGGGCCTACAGTTCGGTTTGTGATTTCTTGTCTTATGTGCTAAGTACAGGAAAATTGGATTGGGAGGTGCTTGAAAGTTTGAGTAACCTGAATTTGCAGTGGATTCTTTAATACGTGTAGATTTGTAACATTATTATAATCTTAATTTCAAGACAGTTATTGTTTGATGAGTTGCGAGGTTAAGATATAAAACACGTTGTTACAATAACTTAAGGGTTTTGATAAGTTTCTCGATGACGAGCGAACTAGGTAATCGGTAGTGGGATGCTTCTTTTCGTTTTGGGGGTTGTTGTGTTGCTAATTGCACCCTTGTGGGGGTAGCAAAGTCTTAGCAGTTCGGATTCGGATTTTGGATGTTAGTCAAGCTTTTAGGTTGACAAGACTCATTGTTTTGTCAAGGAACCGATGATGTTTTGGACCGAGAGGTCATGAGTAAAAGCGTAGTATGATAGCATTAGTGAAAGTTCGTTGGGATTCAAAGCGTGGTCCTGAGCTTACTTAGGAATGCAAGGATCAAATGAGGTCTAAGTGTTATGACACTTTGTGTCTTTGCTTTACTTTTGTATTCATTTTAGTATTCTCTATATAGACACCATGTGTTGTGATGACAAAAGGGAACGCCGTGGACTAATCACACCGCCACAGATAGTGTCATGCCATTGGTGCATCAATGACATGGTCATGGTACCTCCATGACTAGTTTAAATAGCTCGGGAAAAGATTTAAGCAAACTGAACAAGTTACCAATAATTCAATCAAGATAACGGATCCAATATCATATTCAAACAAAGATAAAAGGAATCATGAATGCGAATATCAAATCAAACAGAATATCAACGAATATCAATGAGTCATGAGTACAGATAGCAAATCAGACGGAATATCAAACGAATTAAAGTAGTTAAAACAAATGAGAATCGAGTCATGAGATGTCCTTACTAAAAGAACGGAATATCTGTACCTTAACGAACAAGCAAAGGAGAGAACGAACACGAAGAAAAAAGATCACAACCTCTTCACTGGATGAAGATTAAGATGGATACAACAAGAATACCACACCAAGAACACCAAAGAATTGAACCAAGAACACCAAAGAATTACACCACAAACACCAAAACTTGAATAACCAACCGGAACCACCTACACCTTCTTCCTCCTTGCAACTTCTATGGATGAATACACAAGTTTTTGGAGTAAAGTTTTTGAAAGAATAATGGTGGAGAGGAGGAATATGGCCGGCTATATATAAGAAAAAGGGAGGGGAAGACACAAATAACTTTCTTACAAAATTAAAAGATTTAGTCTCATTTTTCTCACACTCTTTTCCTAAAATAAGATAAGCTTCAAAAATAAAATATTTTGGTAAATAACACCCCAGAGGGGCCGGCCTAAATGAAGGAAAGAGAGGGGAACAAATTTTTTTCTATTTTTGAAGATTACACAATATTTGCTAAAAACCTTTTTACTCTTATTTCTTAAAATAGGTTTTATAAACAAAAGGAAAGTAAATAAATTAAATAACAAAATCAAAATATATTTCTAGGGGGG
>BQNB010054366.1:4110-39576 GCA_026074375.1 Tanacetum coccineum
GCCTACTTGGTGTGGGTATGAACCTGTGTGTGTGCTACGGTACCAAGAGTCTGGGATTTGGGGATTTCATTCCTCTCCATGACTATTTTTGTTGCATTGGATCGGGGGGCACGTTCCGTCCTAATTAAGATTCTTAGTTGCATGAATGCTAGCATGTATAATAGCTAGCTTATTTGTCCTGCCATGTTTTGTTTTTTTATAATCACAGTAATTGAATTAAATCTTTTGTTGGTGTCGTAAAACCTATGACTCTCACCAACCTTTGTGTTGACGTTTTAAGCATCATTTTCAAGTTAGCGTTATGAAGATACCGAAGTTAAAAAAAGTGGCTAGAGAGACCATTGGGCTGCATTGGAAGTTCTCATTTGATTTCGTTTTGTATTTTGTTTGCATGAATTCTTGGATGTTTTAAGTAGGTTTGTGAATCATTGACCTTGTATTGATGAGACCCTTTTTCATTAATATAAGATGACGTTCTTTTGTTTTCGGTATTGTCATGACACATAGTGTCTTTTATTTCTAGTTATGCATGTAGTGATTCTCTATTGTTGACACCATTGTGTTGGTGAGATACCATGATATTACCGCCTCGTGTTTCCGCCTTGAGCAGTTGTGTTACAACCTTGTGGCCTTTGTAACTATTTGGTATGAGAACTATCCATAGAAATTCTCTACTTAGGATCGAACGGAATGCCAAACGGTACATACAAATTTATAATAAGAAAGAATAGCATTCCGTTTACGTAATAGTTCCCCCGATCAATGAATTTATTTTAAGGTCAGACAAAAACTTCCTGTTTCAAAAGTTTTAATGATTTTATCGTGACTTGTTTTAGAAAGCCCATTTTTCCCATGTGTAATTTCATTACCCTCAAATGACTGTATTATACCGATATCTTTATCATCATTGTCTTTTTCTGATTTTAAATCATTGGGATGAACAATGTTGAATAGATCATTGAAGCGCGAAACAATCACTTCATCATACTCAGACAAGGATGCTTCATTAATTAAATTAATTCATCGATACGTTCAGAACTTACAAGAGGTTTAAATTTAAGATCTGATTTAGACGTTAAGCCATCCTTATAAACAATGGCTGGAAATTCATTTTTGAAATCTTTAAAGTAGTCTAAATCATCAAAATAATCAACCGTAGGGTTGGGCGACAAAGGTTTATCATTTTCCGAATCTGTTTTTAAATCATTAACAGAAATTATTTTATACGAAAATGAATTTTCATCAAAAATTACCGTGTAATCTTCATCATCGGATTCGTCTAATGAAATTCTGAAATCTACCTCGTCATCGTTAGGAGGACATACCGTGTGTTCAGACGGGATTGCTGTTAGTGTATTATCAAGGACTATGGCCTAGGAATTCGTTCGCATCTCTCAGTGGAACAGTCCGTCCTCATCTTCATAGTTTTCAATTTTCCCAAACGTGAACTAAGGTGGTGTTTGTTTTTTAAAAGTTGCCTCTTAACAGCCTCTTAATCTGTCTCGTTCAGACGTGGTCAGACATTTTGGTCATTAAGTGCGTTTGTTTTTTTATTTTCATTCAGAGGCGGTCAGAGGCTGAAACCTCTTACCCAACAAGATGGGGAGGGGATGTCTTACTACCTCTTAATGTGTTTTCTCTTTTCTTCCTTTTATTTTCTTTCTTTCATTTAGCTTTTTTTTTACTTTATTTTTTTTTCTTTGTTTCCTTTTTTTGTTTTATATTATATGTTTTCTCGTCTTTTCCATTCGTATTGATAATACGTTTTAGAGAGAATTACGTTGTTTTTTTTTCAAAATAAAAAATATTAAATATGATAATATGATGATGATAAAAAATGCTCAAACTTAACATAAGAGTATTTCAACTAAAATAATATATAACTAATTTTTTTCAATCAAATAATAGCATGCATATTTTGAGTATTAACTTGATTTCTTTTTTTCAAAAATATTTTAATTATTACATGACAATTAAAATATATTTTGCTAGGTCGTATTAGTTCGATGACTTAATTGTTCTATTTATCATCGTAAATTAATTGATAGTGATAATGGCAAAGATATTTAACAACATGAGAATATAACATACCAACAATATATGATTAATTTACGAGATTAAAGTACGACACAATATCCTTGAATGTTTTGTTTGAACACAACTTATTTATGTTGTTAGGCCGTGTTAGTTCGATGACTCAATTGTTCTATTTAATGTGTATAATCGTTTATGTATCATAAGAATGAAGCTATTATATATTAATCTCATTCAGACACTTTTTTTTCACAAAAAACAAACAATATTATTTCATTCAGATTCAGACATTTACGCCTCAGATTCAGATTCAGATGTGCGAGTCAGATTCAGATTCAGAGTCTCTTAATAAACAAACAGCACCTAAGCTCATAATCAAAAGACAAAGACAGAACGTTATTTGTGATCCTATTGGTCCAGTAATATGAAACACGATATGGAGATCTATCCCGGTATCTAGATTACTTGGTCTGTATCACTAGATCTAGTTGAATGATATGTCGCATATTCAAACACATAAACAAGTATGAGGTGATAAACATAATTAAACAATCAACGATAAATTAAGAAATCAATTTTAAAACAAACCAAATTTTGAACTTTCATTAAGATGGCTAATACCCGAGGGTATTAGCCCACAACCATTGTAATTATACAAGGGTAATCAAACAATGAAAATTGAACGATTAAGAGAGTAAAAATAACATGATGTCTTCTATGGATTCATGATCAATGCTTGACCTTGGTGGCCGATCTTCTCTTCTAAGATTCGTCTTTAGTGAGTATGGTATAAAGAATATGATATTGCACACTAAAAACTCGTTTTTGAGTCTTCTATTTATGGTGTCTGAAAAAGACTCGATACGCCGTATCCAGCAAGGTCGATACGGTGTATTGAGCTGGATTCCTTGGAGGGCGCGCTACATTCATAATAAATATTTGATATCATTCCTAATTTACTTGATTTACTGTATCTTTGAATAGTTATATTCATGGATACGGCGTACGTAGACCGCATGGATACGCCGTATTGGGAATTAGTCAAACGCGTTTTCTTGTGAAGTCTTGGCGCGGATAAGCCGTATCTCTTAAGTTGGATATGACATATTGGTGAAATTTCAGCAATCTTCAGATGTCTTCGTTTAAGCTCCAAATTATGCGCCTTTTAGCTTGTCTTCACAAAACACTCTTGAATTACTGCATTTATCAACTTTAAAGCAATTAAGTACCAAATAATGCAATAATTATATAAAAGTGGGTAAAATAGATGGGATCAATGATATAATAAAGTGACGTTATTTGATGTCATCAACAATCACAATGTTAACTTCTATCTATGACACAATCATCATCCAAACAATATAAGCAACAATCAACACACATATAGATCTATTGCAAATATAAATGTAAGGCGATAAGGTAAATAAAGATGTAAAGCAAAAAGTAAAAGAAAGTGTAAACCAGACGCGATGATTTATAGTGGTTCGGTCACGAAGCACCTCTTCGCCCAACTCCATTCCTGAGTACCCAACTCGAGAGTTACTTCACTAGTCAACAAGCTCCCTTTAGGCGAAGAAAACCGAACACAACTAAGCCTACACCGATTTTCGACACTAAGCCAAATGTCGAGTTCTAATCCTAGCTAGAACCAATCTATCACAACGAACCACACTACTTCACAACAATTCACAACTTCTCTTCACCATACAAATTCACTTCACTTCACGACTTCACTTCACTTCACAACTTCACTTCACTACTTCTTTACTACGATTCACAACTTCTTCACCTAGACACTACTTTGATCACACCAATCTAACACTACTTACTAAGATCACCCCGATCTAACTATACTTCCTATGATCACCACGATCTAACAACTATACACACCATGATCACCATGATCTCACTATTACATAAGTTTGGAATACATGGACTTGATCTATACATTGTGAATGTAAGACATGTCACGAATGCACTAACTAAACTACATAAAATCGTATCTTGATGATAATGAGAGTTCTTCTTTTGTACTTGGAGGAATAAGCTTGAATCACTTGGAAATAAATGCTTATGATCAAAGGTTTTTAGAATATATGTGAGATGTATAAACTGATTTGGGACAAAAAGAAAAGGTGCAAAAGGTTAGAAAATCAGTGGGAATAGTCCATTACTTATAGGAAAACTGAGTTGCCTTTTTGTCTGGGCGGTCCCCTTAATTAGGGTGCCGGTCCCCTTAATAATTAAGGGGACCGCCCTTATAATTAAGGGGGCCGCCCATGCCAGACGCCCCATTTTTTGTGTTTTCTGGGGGAGGTGTTTTCTAGAACATTTCTAGCCGTTTTTAGGTAGAAAATTTGAATTCAAAATATTTACTTTGAATAAAATATTTCTTTTAAATCTAAAAATATTTTGTAAAAATTATAAAAATGTTTGTGAAATTTTTATAAAAAATGCGAGGTTAGATAAAAATTCCTTTGATTATAAAATAAATTAAGCATTTATTTATTCATACCATAAGTGATTTACGTCGGGTGCAAACTTCGTTGAAGTAGACTTGAGACGTCGAGAGATGTTGTCGTATGAATGCATTGATGATTTGTGATCACGAGTAACTTAAGCACTTTACGTTATGTGTTATAAGTTACATGTTTGTCATCACCAAAACATGAAGAGAAGGTATAGATTAAATATTGTAATATTTCTACCAACAATCTCCCCTTTTTTGATGATGACAAAATATGTAAATTATAACTCATAGTAAAATATATAAGTTACTTGTTTACACTTCTTCTCTCCATTTTGTCAAAGCAAAAAGGTGGACTCTTAGGCGAGACTTATACTATACTTCAAACCATGAACCAAAAGGGCGAGCTTGCATTATCCCCAGTGAAGTCTTGCTCCTATCAACCCCGTTTAATCATCCCAAGATATCTACTTTGACACTCGAGCACCCCTTAGATCAAATTTGTTGCTGACACTTGCATTCCATGTATATTGACTCTAGCGGATCCATGGATCAAATTTGTTGCAAACTCTTAACCTACATCAAGGGTTAGTTTCGTGCAACATAATATATATAAGAGAAATATTAAAGGGTTGGAATACACATATCAAGAAATGTGTAGATGTCATAACGGTTGCAACTCCCCCTCGGTGTATGCTCCCCCTTGTTCTTTTTTCACAACACACAATTTTTTACCCCCCCCCCCCCCCCCCCCCCCGTCCCCCCCCCCCCCCCCCCCCCCCCCAAAATTATATATATATTTTTTTTTTTTTCTTTGGGACAACCAGGAATCCAGCTACGAGGTGTGTACAAAGAAAAAATTGTTGAAAGGTGCACATATTATATAATGATATATATACTATATTATATATATATATATATATATATATATATATATATATATATATATATATATATATATATATATATATATAGGCTCTGGTTCCATTGAGAAGGTTTTTATTTTGAGAAGATTGAGAAATCTTCGTTTGAGCAAATTGATTCATATTTTTTGATTTGATTCACAAGTAAACATCGTTTAATGGTGAATCGAATCTATAGATCACAAATTTGGTTCACAAATCATTGTTAAAATCGAGTTATGTTAATGATTCAGTTATTTTACAGATGTGTCAGTATTGCCACTTTATATCACAAAAATTCGAGATATTTTCCACCATTGTTCAAAATTTTTTTACACATTTTGAATTATAATCACATTAAAATGAGTTCTACGTTTGAAAAACTTGAATCAAAGTTAAAAATCTATCGTTTTTGAAAATCTTCTCAATCTTAGTAGAAAAGTACACATATATATACCAATAATGATAGCTAAATATATATATAGCAATACACTAACGGGGAACAAGACATGCATGTCTTAGATATATGCACTCTAAACTATGATATTTTAAAAGAAAATTTAAAACCTAGACACATGCACTCGTTGTTTTAATAACAACAACCTAAATCCATGATAAAAGGAATCATGACATATACTTAAGACACAAGAATGTTTAGGAACCAATGATAAAGTTCAACGGGCACATGCTTAAGGACTAATTGACCAATTTCCTTCGGTATAATACCGACTTTAATAAATGAGAACAAATTTCGTTTATTGATTGACACACTATTATTATAAGAATGACATCTTCCAAGATGTCATTTGGATAATGAGTATGAACGTATTTTGATTGACATGTTCCTTATGGTATCGTCATTTAACCAAGATAATGATATGGATTTGCATAGACTAAGAGTTGTATTGAGAGATTCCTAAATCCTCAAGGTTTCTTTGTTAAGCATTATGTATGCTTTTCATGTTTGGAGTGTTTAAGGCAAAAGACTAAAAGCTAATTGCAGGCCTAATTTTAAGCTATTAAAATAAGTTTAAAATATAAAATAAGCTAAAACAGATTATATTCAAACTACAATAAGCTTATGCAAGAAATTTTAAAAGGCCTAAAACCTAATTTAACTTAAACTAATTTGAGATACAAAAAGTGACAAATTAAACTGTCAAACTACTTTTGATAGATTTTGTACCAAAACACAAGTGACAAAAGCACACTTTAACAACACTTATCCTACTGCATTTAAACTCAAAATGAAACATAAACAAAACATCAAAACATTCTTTTAAACTAAAATCAAATACAAACAGTTTGAAAAACTTTAAAAACCACAGATTCAAGGCACATATAGACATTACCTTAAAACTTGATTTTAAACTTTTAAAACTTTTAAAAACAGATTAAATCAACTTAAAGGACTTGTTAAATATGGCTTAGTGACCCAAACAGTTTTAAAACTTATTTTGACCCATTTTGCCTCTTAACCCAAACACTCCTTCAAGTATTTAAAAATCCTTTTTAAGCCAAGACAGACTTAAATAAGCTTTAATAACTAAAAAAACATTAAGTACTAAACATAATAACGACATTTAAGCAATATTTGAGGCAGAAATAACAATAAAATAAGCTGAACAAGAATAAGCAGTTTAAAGCTAAAAATAAGACAGTTTATAAGAAAACAACATTTAAAAGAATTCTAAGCATAAAACTAAATTAAAAGCAACAATAAGGCATAAATAGCATCAATAAGCAAATAATAAGCAGAAATAAGCAATGTAATAAGCAAACAGTAAATAGCTAAAAATTGGAACTTACAATCTCCCTTGCTAAAAACAGGGAATCAACATGCTCATATAAGAGCCATAACACAAGCTCTAGCTTGTTTTAAACAAGCCGAGGTAAACCCATAACCCTTCCAATATGACTTATCACCCATAAGCTAAAAAACAAAAATTTTTGTGTAAAAAGTACTTTAAAACAGAATAAAGTTTTATAAGGCTTTTAGAAGCTTAAAAATAGGTTTGCAGGTGAAAAATGAACTTATGGAAAGCAGAAAGTGATTTTAAAAGTAAATAACAAAATGTGCATTAAGAACTTAAAGAAGATTTGCATAACAACTTAAATTTCATTAAAACATAAAAAGTTTACAAGACTTTAAAAGTAAATTACAATAAAAATAAGCTAGAAATTAAGCTATTTTACTCCTACACTACTCTAAAACTACATACTCATTACAATGAAAAACGAATCCTGTTTATAAAAAAACTAAGGTGCAGGGGTTTTGAGCTTGTGTTTGTTGTGTGAGAGGGTCAAAGTCTTCAATCTCAGCCATCAAATAATCTTGGTCACCAAGTCTAGCAATCACAACCATTGATTTTGTCCCATGTCCCTTCCACCAATCAGAAATCAAGGGATTGCCAGCGTGGATTGATCGATTTTGGTTGGGAGAAAGGTTAAGGTTTGTTTTAATTATGGGAAGAGGTTAAATTGATGGTTTCTCGTCTGTTGCAAGGTTGACAAGGAAATGAATAGATTATAGTATAGTCTTGAAATTGGCGGAAATGGATTTGGGAACTATTTGTTTTAATGTTTAAAAAAACGGAAGTTAGGAGAACAAGAGCGTAGTGGTCAAGGAGTCAAATGGTTAGGGCTAAATTGTTAGTCCTAAGGACTTAACAGTGTTAGTCCTAAGGACTAACATTTTGGCCCTAAGGACTAACATGTTGTCCTTAAGGACTAACTGTTGTAATGAGGTAAAAGGGGTTTATAACTTTGACTTGGACCCAGGGTATTGGGATTGGGCTTTGACTTATCTCTTGGGCCAGGACTTGGTATTTGGTTTTTGGATTTGGACTTATTGATAAAAGGCTCATAAAAAAGACTTATGTTTTTATCATTCAATTGATAATGGGCTGACTTCGCCCATGAAACGGGTACGGGTTGGCCCATTAAAAATGAATATGCCTTCGGCTTCACTTTTCTCACGCTCTTCCAATCCCGTGCTTGGTTTTGTCCATTTTGCTTTGTTTTTGTCCTTTTTGATATATCGGATACCTGCACAATTCAAATCACAAAATACACATATACAATGCAGTTTCTATGTATTTTTGGTAATTTAAGCTTATTTTACTAAAGAAAAATGATATGTGAATAAACACATATCAAAAATCCCCCATACTAAGCTATTGTTGTGTCCTCACGCAATGATATAAATACACGCTTAAAAACCAAAAATTTCAATCCCCCTAAACTAATTACCTTAAAAAGTAGCTAAATGTTCATCTAAGGGGATTAAGAAATCAATAGTTTTGAAACGCCTCGTTTAACCATTTCTTTATATATATTTTTATTTTTCACAAGTGACAACATGTTCGAATTTCATTATTTAATTATAACTTTTAGGATCACGGAACAAGAAACACTTATAAATAGTGTCCAAAAGGATAAATTCATCGTCCTCGATTTTTCACCCTCCCCAAACCAAGCTTAAAAACGAAATCATTGTTAAATACAAGTTAAGATGCTAACACTACTCATATTTGCAATTTGTGTATGCTTAGACTAATTTTTCACTCCCGATGGATAAATATCTATAAATGTGTATGTGCTCATTTCAAATTTCGACCATCCAATTGACATTTTAAGAAAGTTGTAATCCTTCTAAATGCAACGTTCCACCCAAGAATTATGATTTTAAAGGCGGGATCATTCCATGTAGCGACTTTCTTCTCGGCACATCCCAGCCGAGACCGGCTTAGGTGACCAGGCTTTTGACACCCCACAGAGAATAGTATCGGAACTCACGGACCTTCGGTTTCAAAAACTCTTAGGTTTCCCGTTAAACTAATACTTCATTTAGAAAGACCAAAACTTAAAACGAAATAGTCTTAGTTCAAAAGCATATTTAAATTTTAGAAAAGGAGATTTTCCCTATATTTATTCAATCACATATATTACACTTAACATTAATATTATTATACTTATAACCTCCACCCTTTAAACGAACTGTCACATCGGGCGCGAACCGACCATGATCCAGTTGTCTTATTTCGGCTTCGGACCTTTCCTTATATGAAGACTGTCATATCGGTATGCGAGCCGACCATGATCCGGTTGTCTTATTTCGGCTTCGGAGCTCGCCTTATATAAAGACTGTCACATCGGTATGCGAGCCGACCATGATCCAGTAATCTGACAAGGTATTATTATTATATATATTATACACATACTTTTTTAACACTTCACATCACCACGACATATAGAAAAAAGTTCTTTTTAGAAAATTTAAGAATAAATTTGAACTAAGACTAAAAAGTCTAAAAATGTTGATTTTAAAAGGACTTTTAAGTGATAAAACCACTAACTTGTCTAATTTCTGAAAAGAGCACGTATTATTAGTCCGGTTAGAAGCTTCGGGGAGGAAAAGCCACAAATTACACTTATGAGCTCTTAAGATTTCCAACTAATCCTTGCTTAGCATCCAACTTATATTTAACTCTATCATTTCTCGTTCTTCGCAAATTTAAAATCTTAAATAAAAAGATCCGCGAATGCTTAGTCTAATAAAATCAAGCTTTGCATATTTAAAGTCTATTATGGAAACTTGCAAACTCTTGGCTTTCTCAAGCTAGAATTCGCGTTTTAAAGCTTCTTGTATAAAAGACTAGCAAAAGCTTTTATTTATATAGGTTAAGGGGCAAGCTAGAGCGCAACATGCTCGATCAAGTCAAAATTTATTCTTATTCTCACCATCGAAAAGTCAAACATTTGTGTCAAAACACTTATTTTATTATTTAAATTTTTTAAATTTTTGCATAAAATCACATATTTTTGGTGGCAAAACGGGGTTACGTGAAGACAAGGCAAATGCAAGTAAGATCAAATCGAAAGATCCCCCATACTAGAACTAAACATTGTCCTTAATGTTTAAAAGGGTCTCTACGTAAATCTAAAGCCGTTTATTAATTATGCTAATAGATAAACGTTAATCAACAAGATCTAGGATATCAGATTCCCATATATAAACATGCTAAGGATGGAAGATCGAGTGAACGATGGACAAAACCACGAGCACGAGAGTCTTCATAATCCGGGTAATCCTGGACATAAAAAACAAAACACAAAACACGGAAAAGGAAGAGGTGAGCCTCTTCACATCACACTTATTAATAAATAAAAGAAAAAAGAAAATAGAAATACGGGTTGCCTCCCGAGAAGCGCTTGTTTTTGTGCGAGTCTCTAGCTTGACTCTCCCCATATCATCGTGATATTAGGGATGAAAAGTGTAGAAGAGAAAATCTCAATCGGACTTTCATGCAAGATGTTTAGATAAACATTGAAGCACATAAAAGTTTCACTCCGATGAGATACCACCGGCACAAGACTAAAAACGGGAATGTCGGGGGTCAAAAATGGTGTCCTCACTCCCGGAGGAGAGAGGAAGAGAAGAATCCATCAGATAGGTGAAATAAGGAAGAAAAATTCAGATAACATATGTGAGGGAAAAATAATGGCGATCCTCAAAGGGTAAGCTCACATATGTTGGAGAAAAAAATTTCTCTGGAATCCCAGGGTCGAAAGACTTGTCCTCCTCATTAAAACAAATCACAATTAGAGCTTCGTACAAAATCTTCTTCCATTCATTTTCTTTAGATTCCATATCAAATAAATCATCATTCTTTTTAAGAGGTGGTTCATCGTTGAACCCCTCGAGAATGGAAGAAACGCTTATCTTAGGAGTAGATGGATCACGGTGAAGTAAAAGCTTAATCTCATCAACGTCGCCACCTGGGTCGAAACATTCATCCTCATTAAGCTTGGAAAGGGGTGTGATTAGCAAATCCGGCTCATCAAGTTTAGAAACATAGGAGTCCTCACTCTCGATGTCCTCTAATACCTCGTTAAAAAGTGGATTTACATCACTAGAGATGTACTCGTCATTAAATTCAAAACGAGGGTTCAAATAAATTTTAACATTATCTTCTGGAACGTCCTCATCAGATAATGACTCGTCATCATTAGAGGTAAAATTGTCATTTGAGTCGAATAGAGGGTTAGATAAAGTCACAGATTTTTCTACAAAAATGTTAATGGGAGAGAAATCATCATACGAAGGTAAATCACACTCACTATCACTCTCGGAAGTATTCTCAGACTCACTTGGGATTAGAACAAGGTCCTCAATACTAGACATTATGAATTCGTCTAATTCCTTTTCAGGAATAGTGCTAAGATGCTCATCCCCTATACTGAGAGAGTCTTTAGACTCCAAAGTTGGTAAGACGGGAGTAATTGCAATAGACAAAGGAATTTGAGAAATAATGTCATTCAAAGGAATAGTACTCGCCTCGTAATCATTGTCACCATAAAAAGAATTGAAACATCACGAAGGCTCGGTAGTATAAGTACTAAGATTAGCTGCCTGCTCAAGTTGTCGAAGCTCTTTCTTTTTATTAATTTCGATACTCATTCCATTGAATTTTCCCGTAAGCTCATCAATCATTGATATGTGAGAAATCACATATCCTTTTTATACCAAAAATGGCCCTAAAATGATCAAATTGTGCAAATTATGCTTGTATATTGCATGTTTTATCATTTGTGATGTGTAGGTGCGAATATTGCAAAAATCACAAGAAAATAGCCAAAACCGGACAAACATGAACACGGGAACGGATAGAGTGTACATGAGCCGGGAGTTTCTAGTAAAGGTCAACAAAAGTCAAATGGTCAACCCTTCGTCAACCCACAAAACGACAAAAACCTTAAAATCCCAAATGAGCCCTTAATGTTAAAACAATTTCACCATAAGTCCCTAAACTCATAACCCCGTTAGTCCCTAAAAGCCTTAGGATTAACGGTCGTTAACTCTTAAAATCTATAAACCCTTTTAACCTTTACCGAGCCCAAGATTACACCGGCCCAATCCCTTTTAATATAAACCCAAGCCCAAAGTCAAATCCCCTTTACCCCGGGTCAAACACAAACGTAAAACAAGAAAAAAATAGCGCGTAAATGTTTTACTATTCATCCTCCTTCCCAAATATTACCCTGCACCAATTTCACTTCGCCTAAAGGTTAATTCACCTTTCTAGAAGCAATAAGTGATACAAGCTATGACGTTTTTCACTTGACAACTTGGCAATCCGTGCCAATGATTGGGGAATGATGAGGTGGCAAGAAATCAAGGGTTGTGATTAATCAAAAGAAGCACAAGGACAAATCAAGGGTTGTGATCAAGGATAGTGAATCCTCTCACACAACTAACACACCAAGGAGCGTCCAAAGGCCTAGATCCTTCCACTGAAGCCTATAAAAGGAGAGCTCCTCACACACACAAAATCCATCTAGGAGTAGGGTAGTTTTAGAGTAGTATATATTTGCTTATTTCAGCTTATTCATCTTTTCTAAATGTAATCTTCCTTTTAAGCCATGTAATCATTTCTAATTATGAAATTGCAATTTTTACTTAAAAATTATGTTTCTTACTTTTATGATTTTTGCTAAATAAGGTCATAAGCTCTTAATAAGCTCTCTTTGTTACTCTTAAGCTAGATTTAATCCAGTTAAGCCTTTAAGCTTAACTGAGCTAGATTCATTAAAAATTCACTCTCAAATAAGACCTCAGCTTGAATTATGGATGATAAGCCAATATGGGATGAGCTTATGGACCTTACCAGTTTATCATTTGATAAGCAGAGCCTAGTTATTACTTTTTGAGCAAATTTTGCATCCCTGTTTGGGGCAAGGGATAAGTACTTTCATTTTCACTTTATATGCTTAATCTTGCCACTTTTCTTTAATTTAGCTTTATGTTTGCTTATTACTGCTTAGATTAACTTGTTATTGCTTATTTTAGTCATTTCATGTTTGGTGTGTTTAAATTTTAGTATTAATCTTAGTTTTCTAGCTTTTAGTATAAAATAGTTAAAAAAACCAAAAATATTACAAGTATAGATCTTATGTTCTAGCTTATAGATTGTTTTTAATCTGCTTATTAGGTCTTATTATAGCTTATTAATATTTGGTATTAAGAGTTTTAGCTTTAAATCTTAACTTTATAAGCTTAAAATGAACTTTAAGGATTTAAGGGGGTGTTTGGGACAAGTAGTACTAACTCAGGTTACTACTGCTTGAATCCATTTGGCTCTTTAAATTGTTTCTAGATTTTATTTTTAGGCTTATAAGATAGGATTTGAGGGCTTAGTTTGGTTGAATCAAGCTTTTAGGTTATGAATGTTAAGAATTGAATCTGTGGTCATATAAATCTAGTTTAAGTGCATGTTAAGCTCAAACAGCTCTAGTTGTTTTCATTGCTCTCATAGCCTTTGCTTTGATGTTTTATATCTCTACGTAAATCTAAAGCCGTTTATTAATTATGCTAATAGATAAACGTGAATCAATAAGATCTAGGATATCGGATTCCCATATATAAGCATGCTAGGGATTGAAGATCGAGTGAACGATGGACAAAACCACGAGCACGAGAGTCTTCATAATCCGGGGCAATCCTGGACATAAAACACAAACCACGAAACACGAGAAAGGAAGAGGCGAGCCTCCTCAAGTCACACTTATTAATAATTATTATACTAATATATTATTACTAAGGATAAGCATGGGTTGCCACCCACGAAGCGCTTGTTTTTGTGCGAGTCTCTAGCTTGACTCACCCCATATCATCATGATATTAGGGACGAAATGGGTGGAAGAGCAAATCTCCATCGGACTTCCATTCAAGATGTTTAAATAAACATTGAAGCACATGAAAGTTCCACTCCGATGAGATACCGTCGGCTCTAGAGAAGAAGCGGAGATGCCGGGGTCAAAAATGATATCCTCACTCCCGGAGGAGAAAGGAAGGGAAGAATCCACCGGATAGGTGAAATAAGGAAGAAAAATTCGGATAACATATGTGAGGGAAAGATAATGGTGATCCTCAAAGGGTAACTTCACATATGTTGGAGAAAAAAATTTCTCATGAATCCCGGGGTTGAAAACTTTGACAATATTCTTCAAATCATCTTTATCAGGTTCATCTTCCAAGCTTCTTGGGTCACGATCTAAAAACACCTCGGGAGGGAGATTAGGAATAGTATCCTTAATAAGCAAACTCTCGAGATAGATTATATCTCCCTCTGAATCGTGATAATCGTCCTCAATATCCGTAGAAACATCAGATTTTATTACTTTAAGTTCCTCAAAATTAAATTCTTTCGGAGGAAGAGGAGATAATGGATCATCATTTAATAAATTCTCGAGTAGAAGAATGTCTCCCTCCGGGTCAAAGTCGTCATCATTAATTTCTGGTGGAATGGAATCACTTGTAAGACAAGCATCGATTTCTTCCAAAACAAAATCACCACCCGGGTCAAAACACTCATCCTCATTAAGCTTGGAAAGAGGTGTGACTAGCAAAACCGGCTCATCAAGTTTAGAAACATAGGAGTCCTCGCTCTCGATGTCCTCTAACACCTCATCAAAAAGAGGATTTACGTCACGAGAGATATATTCGTCATCGAATTCGAAAAGGGGGTTCGAATAAATTTTCACATTATCTTCCGGAACGTCCTCATCGGATAGTGACTCGTCATCACTAGAGGTAAAATCATCATTTGAATCGAATAGAGGGTTAGAGAAAGTCATAGAATTTCCCCGTGGAATGTCAATGGAAGAGAAATTATCACACGAAGGCAAATCACAATCACTATCACTCTCGAAAGTATCCTCGGACTCACTTGGGATTGGGACAAGGTCCTCAACACTAGACTTTATGAATTCGTCTGATTCCTTTTCAAGAATAGTGCTAAGATGCTCATCCCCCATACTAAGAGAGACCTCGGGCTCCATAGTTGGTAAAACGGGTGTGATTGCAATAGACAGAGGAATTTGAGAAATAATGTCATTCAAAGGAATAATACTCTCCTCGTAATCATCGTCCTTATAAAAAGAATCGAAACTTCGCGAAGGCTCGGTAGTATAAGTACTAAGATTAGCCGCCTGCTCTAGTTGCCGAAGCTCTTTCTTTTTATTAATTTCGATACTCATTCCATTGAATTTTCCCGTAAGCTTATCAATCATAATTTCACATTCCCTTCTATAACGAATATCTATTTTCTCATTACGATAATCTTTAATCTGAATTTGATTACATATACTTTCCATTTCATCTAAATACTGTTGTTTAGATCCTCTATTTCTTGGATACTCATTTCTTGAGGTGGTGATTGATCGATATAAGCCGCTTGCTTCCCATCTAACGTGCACATTACTTATCCTTTGCTGATTAAGGTCTTCTTGATGATCGATGGAATACTGTGGGGGTTGGTCAAAACCGGAATAGTTAGAATTATGCTCAAAGTGGTTTTGATTCATCGGTTGACATTGAAAACTTTCATGAGGATATTGTTGTGGAAAACTCGGTGAATTTTGTGGATAATAATTATCACTAAAGTTTTGATTGTAACTTGGTTCTTGCTCATAGACAAGCGGGAACCGTGGTGGACAATCATAACCGTAGTGAGAATCGTTCCCACATAACTCAAACGAGTATGATTCGGACTGGGGTTGTGGAGGGTGGGTGAAAACGTTTGGAGGATCATTGAAAAAGTTTGGATTAGGAGCATCAATGGATGAATTTTCATTTCTTGAAGCGCAAAACAAACAAAATCCTTCGCTAAGATTATATCCACACCACTTGCAAGTACACTGGTGACAACGTACACCATCTTCTAACGGATCTCCACAATGAAAACAATGAAATTGGTCGAACAAAGATGTTTGGGGTTGTGAAGGCGGGTAGGAAAAATCGGGTGTTTCATCATTTGAAATGGGATCGGAGTTACAGACAAACTCGTCTCCGAAACTCACATTGGTACAACGCCGACAATTTCCACCGTTAAACGGACCTCCACACCACGAGCACCTTGAAAACCAAGACATGTTAAAGAATTATCGGATAAGAAGGTAAAGAGAATAAGAATTAAACGAATAAGAGGATAGAGAAGAATATTTATAGATTTTTCAAATAATACATAAGGAAAAGAAATAATAAAAATAAGAAAGAAAAATATTTTTGGTAACCGATAGTTAAAAGTTCACGGTAGCTCTTTAAAAATACTCACAAAGAAGCGGAGGATCGGGTCAGCGCGAAGCGTATTAAAAACCTTTTCCTTTCGGGTCGATGTTCGTAGGATCAACCCTCCTTATACCTCTCTTATAGTTTGTAATTCTAAAGGTGAGCCGATTTAACTATTAACGACACGGAAATTGTGTTGGTTATTTAATTTTTTTGGTATTTTAAATACCTTAGGAAAAGTATTTATGATAATTTTTATTGTTTATTATAATAGAGAATAAATCCACAAATAAAATGAGAAAATAAAATATTTTTGTATTTTTATATATATTCACAAAGAAATTAATAACTTAACGGGGAAGGGTCTTCAAATTCACTAATCAAACTTCAACGTGATAATCGTTTCACACCTTCCCTGGCAGCGACGCCAAAAATTGATTCGTGCCAAATGCACTAGCCAATAATAGTATAGTTATAAGTATTCTGTAGGGTTCTAAAAAGTTACTTTTCGCCAAAGTAAATCCTAAAACCTCCCGAGTCGTTTTTCCTGACGAAGCGTGAATATTGAATATCTCGTTTTGGTTCGTGATCGGATGCTTGAATATTCAAAGATTTTGGGTTTTGGATTCTAATCTAATAAACGTAAAAGTAAAGACAAATAAGGCACGCAAAACTAAAAATAACGGGAATTAAACATTTAAAGCAATTAAATTCTACGCTAAATAAAACGCGACTAAATACCTAAAATATCAAATTTAACCCTAAAACTTCATATTGCAAATTTATAAAACCTAAATGTATTAAAATAATTTTTAAAAAAGAAATTAGAATTTTTTGATTTTCATTTTATTTTTTATGAATTAAAAATAGATTTAATCTAAATAAAACATTAAAAATAGTAAACTAATTATTAAAAATTTGGAAAATTTATGAAAAATGCTTTGACTTATTTAAAATCTATGAAAAACAAAAACTAGAAATTTGGCTGAAAGAATAAGCAGATAAAAAGCAAATAAGCATGAATAAGCAAACTGAAATTGAGTTTAAGAATAAAACAGTGCAGAGTAATAACGAAAAAGTCCCAAGGGCGCAATGGTTAAGGTGTTGTGTGTGTGCAAGGCAAGGTTGCAGGTTCGAGTCCTGGCCCTTGCTTTTTGCACTTATTTTTTTTGATTTTCTTAGAAAAACTTAAAGAACAAATGAAAATAAGCAACTTTAATAAAAGGAACTATATTTGAAACTTAATAATAAGCACAGAAAAAGCACTTGTAAATAGCAGAAAAGCTTAGAAAACTGTTTTGGCTTTTTGGTGGTTTTGCAAGCACTTTTAAAGCTAAATGCTAAAGGCTAAAGTTAATCCAAATTATCCAAAACCTCAAAACAGCTAAACACTAACCTTTAATGAACTCAAAACATCAATAACAAAACAGATTAAACTAAATCCTAATCCTCTAATGATCCTATGAAATCTGACATTTAAGAAACTCAAAACTAGCAGTTTTAACTATTTTATGACTAAGACTCAAAAGGCAATTCTATAAGGCACTAAGATTAATCCTAATGCAGTAAAAAGATCATTTAAACCATTAATCCTAAACTTCTAAAGCATTACAACACTAAAACACCAAATCAGTACCTTAATGAACTTTAAATTCAGTAGACATGAAAACTTATGAATGAAACCTCAAATCTTAATAAATCTACTTTTGATATCATAAAAACTTCTAAGTTTACTGAATTAAAGCTTAAGGATTAAGAATCAAAGATTATGTATGATCAAACCACTTATTTGTGTTGAAATAATGTATTATTTTTCATTACTTATGTAGCTTTTAGGATATAGAACAATACAGCTCAATGAAGTGTCTAAAGATAACTTCATCATCCCCGATATTTTCACTTTTTCCCATGCTAAGCTAAAAAGATCATTGTCAATTAACAAGTCATGACACTTAACATACTCATAAATACTAAATGTGTACTTACATTTTCCTACGTAAATCCTACTTTTGTATCTCAAGATTTTACTTAAGTCATATACCCGAAGGCTCTTTAAGACTTTTGTTTCGATACTTATTAATTCCAAAAATAAAGCGTAACGGTTAAGAACGCAATAATTAGCTCCTAGCTCTTTTCAAAAGATCAAATGTCATCAAGATTAAAGTCCACATCGAGGCAACCAAAATTTGGCTTTTATTAGGCGTCTAAAGCAAGGCTACCATTCTTGTCATTATTCCTATAGCTATTTAGACCTTGAATGGACCAATCTATTTTTGCACCATATACCCTTAGGCTCTTTAAGGCACAAAATAAGACAAAAATTAAGCAACATTATTAAACCTCAGTCCTTTAGAAGGCTACAACATCGGTCACGCCTCCGACAAGATGTAGCAAACATATTTCGACTTCGGTAACTTCCTCGACCTTTTAGAAGGCTGTAACATCGGTTGTGAGCCGGCAAGATACAACAAACTTTTATCAGTCTTGGATTATTATTGATTCTACTTATCTCATATACCCTGAAGGTCTTTTAAGGAATAAGCAAAATATTTCTTTATATCGATACATATAGTATGCCAAATCTAAGTATTCTGATGCTGTACTCTTCCTAATCCAAAGAACTAAAGACCAAACTTCTATTATTAGCTAATTATTAACAAAAAAACCGCACAACTCTATTTATTAAACATTTATATATAAAGGTGAAACAAGCTAATGGGAGAAAAAGCCACAATTAACATTTATGAGCTTGAAAGAAAACCAACTATTCTACGTTTAATGTCATGACTTATAAATAACACTATCATTTCTCATTCTTTGTAAAAGAAATTCGCAAATACTTAGCCTATATAAAATCCAACTCGGCATATTTAAAATCTACTTGAGATTAGCATAAGCCTTCATTTACTAATGATTTCAAGTCTAGCATGTTTAAAGTCTATATGAGACTAGCATAAACTATCATCATTAATTGTTAAGGGAGAAAGCTAGAACTCTACACGTTCGATCGGGTCAAAAATTACTTCTTATTCTTACCAACGGAAAACCTACATTTTTGTCTAAACACTTATTTGTTTTTTTTTTACTACTAATATTTTTTTTTTCATTTTTTCCTACAAATAAGATCTTAAAATTTTAAAATTTTTGCTATTTTTGTGGGAAAACGGGTAGTGAGTTTAAAACAATTTTTTTTTTTTTTTTTTTTTTTTTTTTTTTTTTTTTTTTTTTTTTTTTTTTTCCCCCCCCCCCCCTTTAGCAAGCAACATCAAATCTGATAGATTCCCTCCCCAAACTAAACGCAAACTTGTCCTCAATGATTTAAGTCGGGGCTTATATGGAAAAATCTAAGCCGTTTATGAACTATGCAAAGATAACGTGAATCGATAAAGATGAAAGGATATCGGATCTCACTAAACTATTTCACACAACGGATGAGAAGATCGAGTAGAACGGGACTAATCACCGGACACGAGAGGCTTCAAATGAATTTGTTGTTCGATCCTACCAAAAAAATCACAACAAACAAGCAAAAACATCGAGATATCGGAAAGAGTACAAGCTCTTCACACATCATAACGCATTTGATAGAAAATGGAAAGGAAATAGAAAGGATAAAGATTGGGTAAAAATCCACAAAGCGGCTTGTTTTGGTCACCGAGTCACGAGCTCGACCCGGATCCTGAATTTAGTTGTCCTTAGGGAAAGTTTGGAGATCCGGGATAACCAATGGTGGTGTATCCCCTCCATAGTAATGCTTAAGACGGTGGCAGTTGACTTTGAAATTAGAACCATCAGGATGAGACAATTTGGCTGTGCCATAAGGAAAAACTTCGGTAATAGTGAAAGGACCGAACCATAAGGACCGAAGCTTTCCAGAGAAAATCTTTAATCGGGAGTTGAAAAGTAAAACTTGATCACCAACATTGAAGATTCGGTTCTTTATCTTGGAACCGTGTAGTTTCTTTGTCTTCTCCTTGTAGGATTAGCGAAGTTCTCATAGGCTTTAATTCACGGAAGCTCAGTTAGTTCATTGAGTGGAAGCTTTCATATGATCACCGCGGTCTTTAAACGAAGTTGGCCATGCTTAAGAGCCCTAATATGCCTTGTGCTTAGGTTTCACGGGTAAGTGACATGCTTTTCCATAAACTACTTGTGGGAGTACACTCAATTGGGTTTTGTAAGAAACTAAAACCGGTCATAAAAGCCCATAATGCATCATTAGTTTGAGGACCATGAGCACGGTTTTCTCCCGACCTTCCTCTCCAAAATTCTTTTGAGACCTCGATTCGTGACATTCTAACTTGACCACTCGTTGAGGGTGGTAAGGAGTGGAAAGATGATGGTGACACCATATTTTGACATGACTTTATCAAATTTTTCATTACAGAAATGGGTCCCACGATCGCTTATGATAGCTCTAGGTGCACCAAATCGGGAGAAAAGGGATTTTAAAAACTTGAAAACTACTCTAGCATCGTTGGTGGGGAGCGCCTTGGCTTCAACCCATTTGGAAAGATAATCGACGGCTATTAGAATATATTTGTTTCCCTTTTCGTTTTCCTCAGAGACGGAAAAGGTCCCAATAAAAATCGATACCCCAAAACATCGAAAATTTCACAACTTGGATTGCATTGTTTCGAGGCAATCTCATCTCGATGTGTAATCTTGACTGTCTTTGACATTTTGCATCACTATGATTTGATCAATTCATAAGCATCCGTTTAAATGTAAGCTAAAGAACCGGCATCAATATACTTCTGAGGGTGATTTTAGCACTATGTTGGCCCCCGGTGGGTTCCTTCATGTCAAGCCTTGAGGATTTCAGAGCTTTTGGCCAAATACACATCTACGGATGATTTGTATTGACATGTCGAACGAGATAGGGATCATCCCAAAGTAATGCTTTACATCCTTTGAAAAAATTTTCTCTTTTGTTGGGTTGACATCCTTTGATATAAAAATACCCCGCGTGGGTAATTTGCTATTTCGGCAATCCACGGTGGTACTTTGATTATTATGAGAAGTCACCGTGTTCAATGTTTCTAGGAGGATAAAGTTTCATTATCTCCTTAGGTAATAAAACATTCTTATACGGGTTTAAGACGAGAGTGGTGATCGGCTGCATAGTTTTCAGCTCCCTTGGTATCAATATTGAAAAATTCGAATTCTTGTTATGGAAGACCCATCTAAGCAAATCTTGCTTTGCGCGGTCTTTATTGTTGAAGAGGTATTTCAATGCGGAGTGGTCGTGTAAACACACTTTTGTTATGATTAGGATATGATCGAAACTTATCTCTAAGTGTAAACAACTGCAAGCCATCTCTTTTTCGTTGTGTGTAGTTTGATTCTGCTTTTGGGTCATTGTCTATTGCATAATGAATTGGTCGAAATGCTTCTCAATTCTTTGTCCTAGAAACCCGCACCTAATTTGAATAATTCTCTTGCATTCACACATGTTTCAAAAGGTTGGTCCTATTCGGAGCAATGAGAATTGGAGATATCGGTTAACTTCCTTTTTCAATGTAGAAGCTAAAATGCAATGCTTTCTGAGGAGATAAAGGAGTTTTTTCTATATGGATGGGTCATGGTCGAGAGATCTTTGAAAGTCTTTGATGAATCTGCGGTAAAAACCAGCATGCCCGAGAAAACTTCGAATTCCCTTAACGGTGGTTGGGTGAGGTAGCTTAGAAATCACATCGATCTTAGCTTTGTCGACTTTAATTCCTTTCTTCGAGATCTTATGTCCGAGTACGATACCTTCTTTCACCATGAAATGGCTTTTTTCCCAATTTAGAGCTAAGTTGGTGTCTTCACACCGTTTAAGCATTTTTTCTAAATGGTTGAGCGATAGAATAAAAGATTTCCAAAAACCGAGATATCATCCATGATAGGACTGTTCATTGTCTTTTTCAATCATATCATGGAAGATTGCCATCATACACTTGAAACGTGCTGGCGCATTGCATTAACCAAAAAGGCACGCGGGCGTTAGTAAACGTTCCGTATGGCAAGTGAATGTGGTCTTCTCTTGGTCATTTGGATCAATTAGAATCTGGAAATAACTCGAGAAACCATCGAGGAAACAATAGTACTCATTTCCTGCGAGTCTCTCAAGCATTTGATCCATGAACGGTAAAGGAAAATGGTCTTTGTCTGTAGCTTCGTTCAACTTCGATAATCTATGCTACTCTCATCTGTTCCAGCCCTCTTGTCAGTACTAGATTCGTTATCATCATTGGTTACTACGCTCTTCCTCTTTCTTTGGTACACAGTGTACTGGCTCACCATGGACTATCGAGATTGGGTAGATCAATCAGCGTCGAGAAGTTTTTCAACCTCTTTTTTATATGACTTCATGAATTTTTGGATTTTAACCTTCTCTGATGTTGACTGTGGTTCATAGTCTATCTTCCATTAGAATTTTATGAGAACCAAAATTCCGGGTTTATACCCTTAATGTCAGAGAGCTTCCAAGCAATTGCTTGCTTTCGGGATTTAAGAACCTTTATGAGAGCGGTCTTTTCATCATCGCTCAAATCTTTGGCAATTATAACAGGCAACTTGTTGTTATCTGCTAAAAATGCGTATTCGAGATGAGGTGGTAAGTCCTTAAGTTCAACCTCGGGAGGTTCATTCTTTGGTTCATAAGAAACAACATAAATGATTGAAGAACTTTCTTCTGGTTCAACTATTTTAAGGTCTCTTCGAATTTATGTAAAATAATCTCCTTGGTGTGGTTGAGGAGATATTGGATCACTATTGAGAAGCTGCTTGAGAATGAGAATGTCCCCCCTTTCCTGGGATCATAGTACATAGCATTTTTTTCTGGTGAAGTTTGATCCATCATCGATTGCTATAAAGAATCGGCTTCTTCAAAAAGTAGAAATTACCTTTCCTCGAACGGGAGTGAGTGTCGGGAAGGAATTTGAAACAATCAGTCGTCATACGGGGGAAAGGATTTCCATATGATATGAGTCGGAAAAAATCTTAAGACTTCTTGTGAGTATTTCTTACACATGTGACATCAATGAAATCGACTTTCTTCAACGATTCGAAATTGTTGTACGAAATAGAAGGTGTATCACCACATTTAAGGGTTAAAGTCTGATCATCATTCCTAAGAATTATCTCTCCTTCATATACATCAATTAAAGCATGAGGCTTTCGTCCTAGAAAAGGTTCTCACGAGTATCAACAGGTACCGAGGATCGGCTTATGAAATCATGAAACAACAAAATCGGCAGAATGTAAACATTTCCTACCTTGACAAAAACATTTTCGGCTACACCGGTTGTTGGAAATAGTTCGGTCGGGATATTTCTAACACCATTTTAGTTTCATTTAGGCAGAAAGTCCAAGCTTTGATACAATGGAAAGTGGCATGTGATTTTTGCTAGGCACCTAAATCGTCTAGGGCTAAGCAAAGTTATCAAACTCCGAAAATTCACCATGAATAAGTATCTGACTGGGGTTACCTGCTTTTCCGGAAGCTTTTTGAGGACAAAAACGCGCACTACAATTTTCATTCCAAAGGTGTCTCTGGTTAACTCGATTAACATTGTCTTTTTATTTAAGATTCTTTTCTTGATCCATTGGAGCAAACTTTGGATATGAATAGAGCATCCGCGAAACTTAGCTCAAGTGAAAGATTACGGAAAGATTCAATAAATCTTTGAACTAGGATATCATCCTTTTCACGATTTTCTCTTTTGCAAGTCTTGAAGGGTAAGGCAAACTAGTCTTGGTCTTTTGAGCTAAAGAAGGCTCTTTGATTGGTTCTTTGTCTTTTCCTAAGTCTTGGACAACTTGAGGTTGGATGTCTTCGGTGCTAGGTAGCTCCATATCCTTTGTCACCTCGGGTTCCTTTTCCACCATTGGCGGTGGAATTGGAGGTCCGTTATATGAGACACCACTTCGTGTGGTAATTGCTTTGGCTTCGTTCCTAGGGTTTGGAATGGTATTGCTTGGTATGAACTTGAACTTGTATGCTTGGTTGGTGTGTTAGCTTTGCATGAAACTGGAGCATCCATCTTCTGAAATCATCTGCTTCTTTGAGGAATCATTGTAAACTCTTTTGAAAATCATTTTGTTTCTTTGAAAATTATCTAACTTCTATTTTGCAAGTGATTCATGTTAGCATCATTAGCCCTAGCATAATTTTCAAAATCTGTTTTCGAAACACAATGAATTTGTGGAACGGGAGGTAAAACTTGATTAACCAAAGGTTGATTTGTTGGTGGTTGGTATGGTGGGGCTTGATAAACGACTCCTTGATTGTTTTGACGGTTTTGATTAAAGTTGGTTCCACAGTTTTGATTGAAATTGGAATGGTTTCTGGTAAACGGTTTTTGGTTGTTTTTGAACATTCGGTGATTGAAACCCTGGTGGTTTATTTGACTAGCTAAATTAGATTGGTGTTTCTTTGGAGGAATATATTGTCTACGGCTGCGGTTTGTTGAAATTGTTGGATGTTGTCATGAAAAACGGGAAAATCGTTTCCACCTCGAGTTAACGGACAATGGTTAAAATGGTGATTCGATCCACAAGTAACAAACTACTTCCTTAACCCGCTTTGATGGGTGGGGAGTAGTAACAGCTAAAGATTTCAATTTTATTCTTCATTTGTTTCATCTTAATAGTCATCTTATCCTCGAGTGAGCGGCTAATTGTGATTTATCGAAAGAATTTTAGTAGGTGATGATTAGAAAGAGAGCTTCCGTATCACTCTTGAATATTTAGCACGCTTCTGAGTTACGAACTTCTCTAACTTGCTTTCAATAATCGCTAATCTTCTTGAGGCAATCTTGTCTAAAATTGCCACCGCGGCGGAGTCTAATCGCATTCTTGACGTTGAACACAAGGAATTGTTAAAAAGTATCGAAGTTTGGGTAGTTCCGAAAAGCCATGGTGAGGCAGTGACGAAGGCGTCCTTTAAACGATCCCTGCTTCATGAAGGTTTCGTTTGGTTTTTTGGAAAAATGTACTGATCTCATTCGATTGTATGTGGGTTTTTGATGGTGGGAAGGATTGATTTATGAATTTTGCAATACAAAAATTAAAAGGGGGTCGTCCATGTGAGAATTGATCTAGGAGGTTCCTTGTCTAACCAATCTCGGGCTTCACCGTCTAGAGAAAAAGGAAAAAGCAAATGCTTAATCGAAGTGTTCGGAACTTCGGGATGTCTAAACGTTGAAGTGACTTTGTTGAAAAATCGAAGGTGATTGTGAGGGTCTTGTCTACCCGTAAACTTATTACTTTGCACAAGATTGATTAAAAGGTTGTTTAAACTCGAAATTGTTTAGCATTAATACGGGGGAACAACAATACATCTTCATTAACCCTCGATGGGTGGATTGTAACATTTGGGCTATGGTACGATTATCGGCCATTGCAACAATGTTTTGATAGAAATTGGTTCTTCTAAATCTCATAAAATTTTTCAACAACCGAAGGAGTTTGTGTTGGACGGACGTCTTCGAGAGATGCGAACGAGTGCGCATAAAAAGAAAATATTAAAAATCTTATAAGAAAGATACTTCACCACTATTTTTTATTAAAATGGAATTTTAACGGTTACACGGAAGAGACTTAAACCAAATAATCAACTACTTCACGGTAGCTCTCAAAAAATTGCTTTTCAAGGTGAGCCGTTTTTTGTAGAAAAAATAATAATGGAAAGTGTAAATCTTTAGATCGATTTGGGAACCAAACAAGTTCCACCGGAATTGATTAATTGATATTACTCAGTTGAGAATATTTTAGGTTGGTATTTTTCCAATTGGTGAACTTTTATTTCTTTTTAAAAGGTTGTTTTTTCTATATTTGATGTTGTCTTTTTTTTTTATTTGTATTCTTCTACTAAAATAGAAAAGAATATATTTTTTTATTTTTTTATTTTATTGATTTTTTTGGATTTTTGAATTATAATAATCATGAATGAATCTTTCGAGGCGTAAGGATCTTCAAACCAATATTAAACTAAAATCGATAGGATCTTCATCTCTTAGTCACCACGGCAACGGCGCCATAATTATGATGGTTGAGTTTTATGACTCTTGGAATTTTTTGGAGTTTTATTTACCTGATGTGCATTTGAGAAATTCACTAAGGTAAAATTCACTATCTTATATATAGATAATATAATAGATATTACGTTTTATTTAACCGGGGAATGAATTTGATCACCCGGGTCGTTTCTCCTTCGACTAGTGAATTGGATTCCGCGTTAAAGCGTTGATTTGGTTTTGATTTAGTATAATTGAGTGTTGGTGGTTATTTGTATGGACTATTATCTATATTGCTATCAAGGATATTGTGTATTGGTTAGGCCAAGTTAAACATGGTTAACAAATACGGATTTTCTTGTTTTAGAGAACTTGGTGGGGGGATTGGTGTCGTTAGGATTACCAAGTTTTGGGCTTTTGTAGGGCGATTACGTTAGGTGGTGTTTTGTTTTGGGGGTTGTTTTGTTTGTTGTGGGGAGTGGTGGGGCGGGGGGGTTGGGGGGTGGTTGGTTTTTTAGTGGGTTGGAGTTGGGTTGAAGTTTTATTGTTGGAATTGGTGGTTTTTGGTGTGGGGGGGAGTGTTTTTTATTTGTTTTGTTTTGGGGTGTTTGTTGTTGATAGTGGGGGGAGGGGTTGGGGGGGGGGGTGAGTGAGGGACGTGTGGGGTCGAGGGGGGTGTGTTGTGTTTGTGGGGTTGGGTGAAGGTGCCAGCGGGGTGGGGGAGAAAGGGTTCGGGTAGGTTAGGGAGGGTTTTGGATTTTGGGTGGGGGGGCGGTTGTTTTTGGGGGGGGGTGGGTGGGGGTATTTGTGTGGGAGTGGTTGTTGTGGGGTGGCATCGGGGGGGTGGGGAGTTTCGGGTGGGGGGATGGGGGGGGGGGGGTTTTTCGGCTAGCACAAGGGGGGGGGGTGGGGGGGGGAGGGGGGTGTGGGGGTGGAGGGGGGGGTGGTGTGTCTTGGCGTTTTTTTTCTTTGGGTGGTGGCGTGTCTGGGAGAGGAGATTCGGGCGGAGGGGTGGGGCGGGGTGGGGGGTAGGGGGAGCGGGGCGGGGGGGGGGGGGAGGAGGGTGGTGGGGGGGGTGGTGTTCTTGGATGTGTGGGGGATTTTGGGTGGGTTGTGGGGTTGTTGTTGGGGTTGTTTTTGGGGGGGTGGGGGGGAGGTGGGGGGGGAGGGGTGGTGGGGGGTTTGGGTGGGAGCGCGGGGGGGATGGGGGTGCGAGAGGGGGGTTTGATGGGAGGATGGGGGGACTCGGGTGGCAGAGGTATGGGGGATGGGGGAGGGGAGGGGGTGGGAGTTTGTTGGGGGGGTGGGGGGGAGAGGGGGGTCACACCTGGGTTGGAGGTGGGGGGGGAGGGTGGGGGCGGGGTTGGAGGGGGGGGGGGGGCTAGGGGGAAGGGGGTGGGTGGAGGGGGTTGGGGGGGGGACTATAGATGTTGGGCGGGGAGGGCGTGGATGGTTGTGGTTGTTCTTTTGTGGCGTTGTGCGCGTTTTTATCTTTTTGGTTGTGATAGGGGGGGGGGGGGGTCGGGTTGGGTAGTCTTGTGTTGGGAATGGTGTGGGGGGGGTTGAGGTGGGGGCCCATCAACAAATCACCAACAATGAGCATGAGGGGGGGTGCGGTTTTTTCATTTTAAATTTTTTTTTTTCTTTTGCTTTTGATTTTTAAAAATATTTTTTTCATTTAAGTGTTGTTTTTTTTTGTATAAATTTTTTTTTTTTTTTTTCTTTCTTATCTTTTTTTTATTTTATTCATTTTTTTGTTTTTTATTTTTCAAATAATTTTTTTATATAATTTTTTTTTTAATTTTATTTATTATTTTTTTTATTCTTTCTTTTTATTTATTTTTTCTTTTTATTGTTCTTTGTTTTTTGATTTTCTTATATTTTTTTTTTAATTTTTCTTTGGTATAATTTAATAAAATTTTTTTTTTTTGTTAATTATATATTTTTGACTTTGTTTTTTTTTTTTTGGTGTTATTTTATTCTATTTTATTTTTTTTTTTTTTATTTTATAAATTTTTTTTTTTTTTTTTTTTTTTGTTTTTTTCTTTTTTTTTTCTTTTCAATTTTTTTAAAATTTCTTTACTTTTAGTTTTTATATTATATTTTTTTTTTTAAATTTTTATTTGCCTTGTTTATTTAAATTTTTTTTTTATTTTTGTTTGTTGTATTTTTAAATATTTTTTGGCTTTTTATTTTCAAATTTTTATTTAATTTATTTATTTATTTAAATTTTTCTTAATTTTTTTCTTTTTTTATTCTATATAATAAATATAAAAAATATTATTTTTTTTTTAAATTTCTTTTGCTTTTGGTTTTATTATTAAAAAAAAAATATAACTTTTTATTATCATTTTTTTTCTTTTTTTTTTTCTTCATTTTTTTTTATTTTGTTATTTTTTTTTTTTTTTAAATTTTTTTTTTGCTTTATTTTAATTTCTTTTTTTTTTTTTAAAAATTTATAAATATTTCTTCAGTTTTTTTTTTTATTATTTATATTTTTTTTTAAAAAAAGTATTCTTTTAATTATATCTTTTTATTCTCTTTTGATTTTTATTCTATTTTTTTATACTTTGTCTTATTTTATTTTTTTTTTTATTATCCATTCTTAATTCTTTATTCTTATTTTTTTTATTTAATAATTTCTATTCTTTATATTTTTTTAATTTTTTTTTATTTTTGTTTTACTTCTTTTTTTTTTTTTTTTTTTTTTTTTGTATTAATATTTTTTCTTATTTTTAAAATATTTTTTTCTATATTTGTTTTATAATTTTTTTTTTTCTGTTATTAATTTTTTTGTTGTTATAAATTTTATTAATTTGTTCCTCTAATATTAATTTTTGGATTTTTTTTTTTTTTTTTATTTTAATTTCATTTTTTTTTTTTAATTTTCTTTATCTATTTATTCTTTTTTTTTTGAATTTGTTTTTTTTTTGTTTTTATCTTTAATTTTAAATAATTTGTTATATTTTTATTTATTTTTTGTTTATTTTTTTTTTATTTTTTTTTTTTTTTTTTTTTTTTTTTTCTACTTGTATTAATTTTTTATTGTTTTTTTTTTTATTTTTTTTTATTTTAAAAAATTGTGTTTGGTTTTAATTTTTTTTTTTTTCTTTTTTTTTTTTTATTTTGGGTTTTTAGATTTGATGACTATGTATTTTCTAGATTTAAACTAATTAAATACTTTAAAAGTAATAAATACTCATTAAAATCAAATCCTAAAAAATTTTATAAAAAATTATTCTAAATAAATAAAAATACGCAGAAATTTTATAAAAATAAAAGCCCTAATTTTTATCTTTTTTGCTTAAACAAGGACTAAATGATCTTAGAGCTATTCTACAAGCTCCAGCTTATTTATATGAACTGGTAAAAGTCCAATAAGCCCTTCCCTTTTTGGCTTATCATCCCATATTAAGCAATCCACAATAAGCAAAGGTAACGATGGTGATTTTAATGAAACAGTATTATAAGAGAGATTAAATTGATTTAGTACTGACTTTTAAGGTAAAAGAGCTTATGATCTTGGCTTAAATGAAATCCAAACACATTTTGATATTTAAAAGCTTAAGAGTAAAACTGAATTAGAAGACAGAATTTATGAAAAACTAAATTGCATTAATGAAACAGGATTACATTGCTTTGAAAAGAGAAATTACATCAAAATAAGAATATTAAATTGTAAATAAGCTGAAAATAAGCTAATTACCCTACTCCTACTCCTAAAACTAACGATTTCCTATGTGTGATCTTCATCTCTATTTATAGCAATAAGCAGAAGGTTCTAGGCCATGAGGAGGAGCGTCCTTGAAGCATTCATCTAAGCCCTTGATTCCAAATCCACCAATATGAGCCTTTGGATCCTCTTACACGTCTTCTAAACCAATAAGGTTGCTCAGGATTGCCAGCGTGGCCAAAATCATGTCAGACGTGTCAGGTGGCCTTCTAGAAGGGATTAGAGTATGTGGGTGAATGGAATTTTACCCTGTGTTTGTTTATTGTGTATGAAAATGAGAGGGAAAGGAGACGATGAATAGTAAAATTGACCCAACGTCTTATTAGTTTGACTAGGATAAGGGGTTTTGGGATTGGGCTTTGATACTTGGGCCTGGATTAGGTTTTATAGATTGGATTTGGATTTTGGACTTGATTTGTAAATGGGTTTAGGTTTTTAGATTTATAATGTATAAATCTTAATGGGCCGACCCGACCCAATAAAATGGGTATGGGTTGGCCCATTAAAGATAAATACGCATTCGGCTTCGTTTTCTCACGCTCTTTCCAGTCCCGTGCTCGGTTTTGTCTGTTTTGCTTTATTTTTGTCCATTAATGATATATCCGTTACCTGCAAGACACAATTAATAAAACACACATATATAATGCATTTTTCATGTATTTTTGGTTCATTATTGGTCTTTTTAGCTTAATATTAAGAAATAAATGATATGTGTTTAAGCAGATATCTAAATCCCCCCATACTACGCTATTCCCGTGTCCTCACACAATGTTATAAATACACGTTTAAAACCAAAAATTCCAATCCCCCTAAACTAATCACCTCGAAAAGTAGCTAAGAGCTCATCTAAAGGGATTAAGAAATCAATAGTTTTGAAACGCTCCGTTTTACCATTTCTTTTTTTATATATATTTTTTAATTTTTCGCAAGTGACTACATGCTCGACTTTTATTATTTAATAATAACTTTTTGGATCACGGAACAAGAAACACTTATATATAGTGTCCAAAAGGATAAATTCATCGTCCTCAATTTTTCACCTGCCCCAAACCAGGCTTAAAAACAAAATCATTGTTAAATACAAGTTAAGATGCTAACACTACTCATAATTGTAATTTGTGTAAGTCTAGACTAACTTTTCACTCCCGATGGATAAATATCTATAAATGTGTATGTGCTCATTTCGAATTTCGACCATCCAATCGACATTCTAAAAAATTTGTAATCCTTCTAATTGCAACGTTTCACCTAAGAATTATGATTTTAAAGGCGAGATCATTCCATGTAGCAACTTTCTTCTCGGCACATCCCAGCCGAGACCGGCTTAGGTGACCAGGCTTTTGACACCCCACAGAGAATAGTATCGGAACTCACGGACCTTCGGTTTCAAAAACTCTTAGGTTTCTCGTTAAACTAATACTTCATTTAGAAAGACCAAAACTTAAAACGAAGTAGTCTTAGTTCAAAAGCATATTTAAATTTAAGAAAAAGAGATTTTATCTACATTTATTCAAACATATACATTACACTTAATATTAATGTAATTATACTTATAACCTCCACCCTTTAAACGAACTGTCACATCGGTATGCGAGCCGACCATGATCCAGTTGTCTTATTTCGGCTTTAGACCTTGCCTTATATGAAGACTGTCACATCGGTATGCGAGCCGACCATGATCCAGTAATCTGACAATGTATTATTATTATTATATAAATTACACACACATTTTTTTACACACTTTATATTACCACGATATATAGAGACAATTTCTTTTTAGAAAATTTAAGTATAAATTTGAATTAAGACTAAAAAGTCTAAAAATGTTGATTTTAAAAGGACTTTTAAGTGATAAAACCACTAACTTGTCTAATTTCCGACAAGAGCACGTATTATTAGTCCGGTTAGAAGCTTCGGGGAGGAAAAGCCACAAATTACACTCATGAGCTCTTAAGATAACCAACTAATCCTTGCTTAGCATCTAACTTATACTTAACTACATTACTTTTCGTTCTTTGCAAATTTAAAATCTTTAATAAAAAGATCCGCGAATGCTTAGTCTAATAAAATCAAGCTTTGCATATTTAAAGTCTCTTATGGAAACTTGCAAAATCTTGTCTTTTTCAAGCTAGAATTCGCGTTTTAAAGTTTCTTGTATAAAAGACTAGCAAATTTATATAAGTTAAGGGGCAAGCTAGAGCGCAACATGCTCGATCAAGTCAAAATTTATTCTTATTCTTACCATCGGAAAATCAAAAATTCGTGTCAAAACACTTATTTTATTTTTGATTTTTTTTAAATTTGGCCTAAAATCACATATTTTTGGTGGTAAAATGGGGTTACGTGAAGACAAAGCAAATGCAAGTAAGATCGAATCGAAAGATCCTCACATACTAGAACTAAACATTGTCCTCAATGTTTAAAAGGGCCTCTACGTAAATCTAAAGCCGTTTATTAATTATACTAATAGATAAACGTTAATCAATAAGATCTAGGATATCGGATTCCCATATATAAGTATGCAAAGGATTAAAGATCGAGTGAACGATGGACAAAACCACGAGCACGAGAGTCTTCAAAATCCGGGCAATCCTGGACATAAAACACAAAACACGAAACACGAGAAAGGAAGAGGCGAGCCTCCTCACATCACACTTATTAATAAATATTATACTAATATACTATTACTAGGGATAAGCATGGGTTGCCACCCACGAAGCGCTTGTTTTTGTGCGAGTATCTAGCTTGACACACCCCATATCATCGTGATATTAGGGACGAAACATGTGGAAGAGCAAACTTCCATCGGACTTTCGTATGCCACCGGCTCTAAGGAATAGAAACTATAAGCGGAGATGCCGGGGTCAAAAATGATATCCTCACTCCCAAAGGAGAGAAGAAAAGGATATTCCACCAGATAGGTGAAATAAGGAAGAAAAATTCGGATAAAATATGCGAGGGAAAGGTAATGGTGATCCTCAAAGGGTAAGCTCACATATGTTGGAGAAATTTTTTTCTCTGGAATCTCGGGGTCGAAAACTTTATCCTCGGTCATCAAATCATCAATTGGAGCATCGTACAAAATCTTCTTCCATTCATTTTCTTTAGATTCCAAATCAAATAAATCATCATTCTCTTCGAGAGGCGGTTCATCGGTGAACCCCTCAAGAATGGAAGCAACGCTTATTTTAGGAGTAGACGAATCACGGTGAAGTAGAAGCTCAATCTCATCATCGTCGCCACCTGGGTCGAAACATTCATTCTCATTAAAAGCGGAGAGAGGTGTGACTAGTAAAGCCGGCTCATCAAGGTTAGAAACATAAGAGTCCTTACTCTCGATGTTCTCTAACACCTCATCAAAAAGAGGATTTACGTCACTAGAGATGTACTCGTCATCGAATTTGAAAACAGGGTTCGAGTAAATTTTAACATTATCTTCTGGAACATCCTTATCGGATAGTGACTCGTCATCACTAGAGGTAAAATCGTCATTTGAGTCGAATAGAGGGTTAGAGAAAGTCATGAAATTTTCCCCTAAAACATCAAGAGGGGGAGAATCATCACAAAAAGGCAAATCACACTCACTGTCATTGTCGGATGTATCCTCGGACTCACTTAGGATTGGGACAAGATCCTCAACACTAGACTTTATTACTTCATCCGATTCCTTTTCAGGAATAGTGCTAAGATTCTCATCCCCCATGATGAGAGTCCTCAGGCTCCATAGTCGGTAAGACGGGTGTGATTACAATAGACAGAGGAATTTGAGAAGTAATTTCATTCAAAGGAATAGTATTATTGAAACGTCGTGAAGGCTCGGGAGTATGAGTACTAACATTAGCTGCCTGCTCTTGTTGATTTAACTTTTCACAAATGGCTTGTAAAGTTTTATGAAGTTTCTCCTGAAGTAGCAATTCTCAGACACTCATTTCTTTGGGAGGTTGATGATCGATGGATGTCTGTGTGGGTTTGTCAAAACCGTAGGAATTAGGATTATAGCAAGGGTTAGACTCAAAGTAATTTTGATTCCTTGGTTGACACTGAAAATTATCATGAGGTCCCCACAGTTTTCACAACAAAGATATTGTTGAGGAAAACTCAGTGAATTTTTTGGATAATAATTATCACCAAAGTTTTGATTGTAGCTCGGTTCCTGCTCATAGACAAGCGGGAACCGTGGTGGAAAATCATAACCATAGTGAGAATCGTTCCCACATAACTCACACGACTATGATTCGTACTGGGGTTGTGGAGGTGGGTAAGAAAAATCGGGTGTTTCATCATTTGTTGTGGAAAACTTGGTGAATTTTGTGGATAATAATTATCACCAAAGTTTTGATTGTAGCTCGGTTCCTGCTCATAGACAAGCGGGAACCGTGGTGGAAAATCATAACCATAGTGAGAATCGTTCCCACATAACTCACACGACTATGATTCGTACTGGGGTTGTGGAGGATGGTTGAAAACATTTGGAGGATCATTGAAAGAATTCGGATTTAAATCATAAACGAATGAATTTCCAGCTTCAGAATTGCAAAATGAACAAAATCCTTCTCTAAGATAATATCCATACCTCTCACATGTACACCGTCGACAACGTACACCAGCTTCTAACGGATCTCCACAATGAAAACAACTAAGTTGGTCGAGAGATGATGTTTGGGGCTGTGAAAGTGGGTAGGAAAAGTTGGGTGTTTCATCATTTGAAACGGAATCGGAGTTACGGACAAACTCATCTCCGAAACTTACATTGGTACAACGCTGACAATTTCCACCGTTAAATGGACCTCCACACCACGAGCATCTTGAAAACCAAGACATGTTGAAGAATTATCAGATAAGAAGGTAAAGAGAACAAGAATTAAACGAATAAGAGGATAGAGAAGAATATTTATAGATTTTTCAAATAATACATAAGGAAAAGAAATAATAAAAATAAAAAAGAAAAATATTTTTGGTAACCGAAAGTCAAAGGTGTACGGTAGCTCTCTAGAAAACGCACAAAGAAGCGGAGGAGCGGGTAAGCGCGAAGCGTTTTTAAAAACCTTCTCCTTTCGGGTCGAAGTTCGTTGGATCGACCCTCCTTATACCTCTCTTATAGTTTGTTTACTAAAGGGGAGCCGATACGACAAGTAACAAATGGTTATTTTTAATTTTTAAATATAAAAGGAAAATAGAAAAGAAAATAGAATAAAAATATTTTTGGGTTTTTATATAAAACGAAAACTTTCACGGGGAAAGGAACACGAACAATC
>BQNB010054367.1:0-34112 GCA_026074375.1 Tanacetum coccineum
TTCATTATTCTTTTTTAAAAATTAAATACGTTAATTGTTACGCGAAACGAATCATACGATGAGATTTAAATCATCTTTCTATAGTTATATATTTTCGACGAAATGTTTTTTCGAGCTTTTTATATAATGTTGAAATTTCTGCTCTCAAAAAGTCACATATGATTCGTGGAGGTCACATATGATTTAAAATCAGAGTTGATTTGTGAAATCACGTTTAATTTTCAAACTAACAAATCTTTATAAAAATCACATGCGATTTGTAAAATCACACGTGATTTTTAAAATTACAAATTACAAGTGATTTTACAAATCACATGTGATTTTTTAGGGTGGAAATTTCAACACTAAAAAAAAGCTCGAAAAAAAAAAGCCGTCGAAAATAAATCGAAGTGTCCATCAATTCTCTTCGTAATTTTGTATTTTTTGTCGCTTGAGGATTTACTATTTGTAAGATATCTTATTTTTAAAAAGGTAAATTTATTAATCTCACATCTAATAATGCAAGTGATAATTCGTATTTTATATATATTGCGCATAGTGGCGACGGAGCGTTAATTTATATCTAATACTTTTATGTATATATGGGTATACACTAAGTGAGAGTGAAAAAATTAATGGTTTAAAAGTGTAATTAAATATTTTATAAATATGGTTATTTTAATTTAGCAACATTACTCGGTTTTTAAGTTTTAAATAAATGTGTTTTCTGTCTACCGTGGAAGTTTGTACTTGTCATGTTATTTTTTAATTATTTTTCTTTCAATTTATTGTGAGAGTAGATTGTTATGTTTTACAAATGTGACTTGAACAAGAAGATAATTATACCACTTGGGATCCAAGACTTGAAGAAGAAGAAGAAGAAGATATAAGTATTTATCTTTATATATGGCATCAAATTCCTCCTAACTAGATTTCATACTAAAAACATACTGCGAATAAGATGTCGTCATCACCATATTTCTGGTTATGGGCAGGATGCAACTCGAAGAAAAGGAGACTCAAAGAACAGATGAGTGCCATGGAAAAGAAGACAAGGGCATTAGTAGGCAACGTTGAAGCTCTAAACAACTGTCTACAACAATACAATAGCGATTACGCCAAGTGTCAATCTCAAATTGAGGCTTTCAGATATTTAATCAAGAAACCATGAGATACACATGATCATTAGCAATAGCATCATCATTTGAATTGTTTGGTATTCACGTAATAGACTCTCTCTACGTACATGTTATGTCAATCATTCGGTCTGACTTTTACACACAATCTGTAAATAATCAAACTTAAAGACTAACAATGAAACCATGCTCACAATCAAGCTTAAACATTAACAACAATGAAAGCACGCGCACGGTGACACTAACAATGATGAAGAGAACAGTGACGAGAGCTCACAACCGCCTCAATTACGATCAGGGCGCACGGTGACACTAACAATGATGAAGAGAACAGTGGTGAAAGCTCGCAACCGTCTCAATTACGATCAGGACGTGTATCCATCAGAACAGTGACTGAGAAACGAGTTTTTTTATGGTCCGGCTCTTTTGATTTGCAAGGTCATGGAGAGCGTTCTTTATGCGTATAATATGTATTGATACCATACTCTAGACGTATAAGTTACATTTTTTTATTTTTCAAAAGAAAAATGATCACTTTTCTCACATTAGTTACTTTTTTCATTCAGTTTATCGTATACTTATTGTTAAGTTACTTTTTTCATAATCCAACTAGATGGGTATATGCAATGCCGATTAAAGTGATTGTTTTAGCTTGAAAAGTTAGCTTAGATAATTTACCTACAAGATTAAATTTGTCTATAAGAGGAATGGAAATTAATTCCATTCTATGTCCGGGTGCCCAAGTCGAATCAACAGATCATCTCATGTTTTCTTGTTCTTTGGCTTTTGAATTGGTTCGAAAGGTGATGAATTAGTGGGGTATTGGATATCCGGAGTTAGGTTTCTAACGATTAAAGTGAATGTTTTAGCTTGAAAAGTTAGCTTGGATAATTTACCTACAAGATTAAGTTTGTCTATAAGAGGAATGGAAATAATTCCATTCTATGTCCAATATGGGCGCCCAAGTCGAATCAACGGATCATCTCATGTTTTCTTGTTCGAAAGGTGATGAATTGGTGAGGTATTGGATATCCGGAGTTAGGTTCCTATGTCGATTGGTTATCATGGTTTAAGCAGCTTCATATTAATTTCTAAGCCAATAAAGTTTTGGAAGGAATATTTTATGTTATGTGGCGGCAAATTTGAAGATTCCGAAACAACTCTTTTCGGGAAGAATACTCCCAAGAAGGCGACTTTGTTTGACGATTTAGTTACTTTAACTTTTCAATGGTGTAATGCTAGATGTAAAGCAAAATTGAGTCGGGTAGGATGGTTCCTATGCTAATTATTGTGTAACTGGTTTTTTCTAGCTCCTTGCTAGTTTTATTAAAAGTTGCCGTTCAAAAAAAAATCACTTCACTTTTACAGGTCATATAATAGTGTCTTAAATTTTGTAAACATTTGCCAAGTCATCGATGGTAAATAACATTTGATAGTTTCATGACACATTGAATAAGATTTATCAGATTGAAACTAATTATAATCATAAAATAGTATTGAACCAAAGAAAAACCATCAAGGGGATCATAGAAGCATGTTATTCTAATGCACAGCAGAGAAGACAAACTGTAGCGGAAACGGCAAAAGAATGCGGGTGGCAATGGCGAAGGAGACCTGCGGCAGTAGCTGTTGGGGAAACAGCATCGAAAATGGCAAACAAATCCACCCGCTATAGTGAAGGCAAAAGCGACTGGCAATAATGCTAAAAGAGACGAACACAAGACATGTCCAGGGGAAGCCTTTACACAAAAAAGTTTGTACTGTGATGCAAAAGAGTGGAGATGACAAACCTATAAAGAGACGATGACCTGCGGGGGGAAACCATAACCCCTATAGAGTTGACCCTTTGATGTCGTGTTTCTTCAAGTAAAAAACAGACTGGTCAAATGACTTCCCGGCTATGTCGATCTTTGTTACCAGGTCTATTGAACAAAACGATAAAACACATGTCTGTCGAGAAACCATCATAGCTACAGTTTCATTTTACTAAATCAAGCCATGGGTGTTCACAGGTAGTAATGTCATGGTAGGAGATGCAACATAACTCCTAGTAACAGAATATAGAACGCTACATGAGCAAATCTCATATATTAAAGACTATGTCTCGATATTTAATGGAGAATACTCTTTTTAACATTTTGATCATCCTTTTCTCTACTTTACGGCTACAAGCACTAATAAGCAGTATCCCAAGTAGGACGTTGCCAAAAATTGTATCATTATAAAATTACCCAAGAGTAGAGGAGCTCCTAAGGTCTCAGGATAGAAAATGTTACTTGAAAATCTCCTATGATGTCTCAAAACAACATATGTTGAAACAAAGCTTCCGCCACATCTAAGTTTCTACTTGCTGTAAAGGTATACAAAGCTGAAGATGAGAAATCCAGCCATCTGCAACAATCAATGATGGTGTCAAAATATCATGTGTCACAAAATAACAGATGTGAGATCACACCCTTGTCATCTTCTAACTTATCAAGATTCTCAAGGAAGCGAAATAATACCGTAGAAAATGATGCCCCATAATATGGAAAAGCTGTTGGTATGAATCTCTCATATTCGTTGTGTCTAAAAGGACGAACTGGAATCTGCAAGTGCACATTAAAATCATGATGTGAATGTTAGATACGGTAACAGTAGAGGCGGCAAAATGGATGGGTTGAGTGGGGTAAGATTAACATGTTAAAAAGGTTTGGGTCAAAAGAGGCAATTATTTAGCACATGTCAAAATAGGTTGGGACTTTGTAATCCATTTTCTTAAAAGAAAATTATGTTATTAATGTATTAAATAATAACTATGATTAAAAACTATATTTTGTAGATAAAACAATTAAACCTTTTTTAATTAAAGGCATTTAACTTATACACATTTAAATGTACATTTCAGTCCTTTAGGTTAACCCACTTAATAAATCAAACATTACCCATATATTGTATGTAATCTGTTAGGAAACAATCTAGTTAGTGCATGACCATAGTTTAGAACACAAAATTTGTTGTTCATGAATGGGGCCCTCGAAAAAAAAACTAAGGTGCATCACCCACTCTTTGGAGAAAGGATTCGCCACTTACCAATTAATCAAGTTCTTTAATTATCTAGTAAGTATTAAGAACTTTACCTGTTTTGCAAGTGACAAGCTAGTGTATCCAAGCCTCTGATATTCAACCTTAAACTGGAAAACACCATAGACATCTGGCACCTTAAAGGAAGCAAGATACAAACCCTGCAGATAAATTATAAAAAGAAAGAACATGAATATATTTAGCGAACTTAGAGAAGCATGTATTATAAAGTGGCTGACAATGATACCTTCTTATCAGTTGACATGGTTTTCAACACGTAGGGGCTCATCATGTAAAACTGAACCTGAACATCATTTGCAACATATGGTTCCCAACTTGATCCAGACCACTCATAGATCTCTACGAAGTACTCCTGAAACAAGTTCAAATTAACTAGGCATTAGCAAATCCTTAGTTTGGTTTTTTTATATAGAAAGCAACAAAAAGTTAAAATATACAGTTACTAGTTTCAATTTCAACCATGGGTTTATTCAGGTTATCTTTGACCTCTAATAGATCATACGGGTAAACTCCAAAAATCTTGTTTAAGTTTGGCACGGGTCAGAGGTCATAGACTAATAGGTGACCAATAGTGTATCTAGATTCGTCCACTCTCTCCTATCTTTATATTTGAATAGTAGTTTAGTCATACCATTTCATTATAATACCCGATAGAAATTTCAAAAAAAGAGTTATAACAGTTTCTGGTTCAACACATACCGACCCGTTTTGACATGCATAATATTACTAGTTTCAACAAGTCCCATCCGGAGCACTAACTCAACCTGTCCTGCCCAGCCCTGCCCAGCCCACTCATTTTGCATCTAAAAAAATTACCAGGTCATCGTTGATCCTGTAGATAACAGGTTCTTCAGTCTCGCCAACTCTGTGGTGTCTGACATTGACAGCCTGTCGACATTCAAGATGAAAATTCATAAGAGATTGTATTGAAGTAGAAACTGTAGACTACACGGAAAATGTAGTTTACATATCAGAGAATTCAGGTCATAATCATGTCTAATAAACCCTCACCCCACCTTACATCCATTAAAGTAACAACCAGATTATTAGGGTAGAAGTTGAAAATACACTTGATTAGAGAAGCAATAGCAGATATCTCACCTTCAAATGGCCTCTTTCATGGAAGACCCATTTGCTAAGCTCGGTAACAAACTGTTGATTGCCAGATTTTTCATATCTGTTGCAAGTAATTATTCAATCAAAATCCTCTCAGAATCAATTTAATGTACTTATCATTTCTCTTTTTTAGAGTAAAACTATATCGGAAAGTATGTTGCTAAAATAAAACAGAAGTAGCCAACATGGTGGCTGTGTTGGATTGGATAGGTGACCAATACTGTAAAAAGATACACTTACTTATCTGAGCTCCCTGCCTTTTGCACTGGTGACTTAAAGAATCTGTATAAGACAGTTTTCAGTTCTACTTCAACATATAAAAAGCATATGATTGTGAGAATTGTTATTAAACACAACTGCAAAGTATTACATACTTGTTGCTGAAGAGATCTAAAGAGCCAGAGAACACAACTCTTGCATTATTTCTAGCCTGCAATATTGAAAGAAAATATTTCTTTTACAGACTTGCATCTCACTGAGTACTGTAAACTAGCAATTCTAGACTGGAAAATCTTGTAACTTAAAATAACCTGAACAACCGAAACCAAGGAAATGGAAGATCCAGAAAGGGATGGTGGACTTGACAGTTTGGACTTCGGGTTGGCAGAATATGCTGATGGAGAAGCTGAAAGAACCTTCAAAACCTGCAACAAGATTTGAATATAGAAATTAATTCACAAGTGAACCATACAGTATCTAAGCAATTAAATTATTGAACAAATGCTGCAGTTTAAACTTACCAAGCTGTTTGCTGGGTTCACTGAATGACCAATTCCTTTGAAAAGCACAGGAGCCTGTGTCATGCAATAAAATTTACTGAGAAAGGCCAGCATAGAACTATATGCACTGCTCCAAGCTAATATCAGTCTGATTGACATGAGTGAAAATATTGTTCAAATGGAACAACTCTTTATGTTTGACCAGTTCACCCCTATGATCTTGGATTTACTTGTACATCTTTAAAATGTAATAAAACAATTTGACAGGAACAATGGGTAGCTAACCCATCATCCCCTTCAAATTCTATCTTCTTCATAGATCCAATTACTTTAAAAGCTAACGCATCCCCTTTAAATTACCGGCCATTATCTAAATCTAAAAATAGGAAACACTCATCTAACTATACACATGCACAACAATAGTTATGACAAACCATCTAATTACATGCACTGACCTCAATTTTTGTACTCCCTAAAAGTACATCAGCTTGAATGAAATCATCGGCAGCAATTAAAGTATGATCCCCCTCAGTTCCTGAGACAGCATAGCTGCCATGATCAATAACCACCGCAGATGGATCCTGTGCATTAGCGATTAAGAAAGCTCAGACTAAGTTTTAATCTCTCTTTAAAAAAAATGAAAGAGCACAAGCAAGAATTGATAAAAGTACTACTAAGATCGCCATTCCTAAATAGATACAAATGTACTAATAAATACCAATGTATCACCATTCCAAAAGAACTGATCATGTATCATTAATCAGCTTAGCAATTTACAGAAAACTAATAGACATAGAGACCTATATAATTCCTTCATGACAAGCCTAAGAATTCTCAGAATGACGAGAATAAGAGTTGTAACGCCTAGTTTTAAATTTCAGTCCTATACAATTCATGTCTTCACCTTTGGAATCATGGTGATATGCATACATTGGAATACAATAACCACAACTATAATACATACCGAACTAGATGAACCTTTAACAGATAAAAGAGTTAATACATATATTTTTCAGTTAACCACTGATACATGTAAGTCAATGAGAGTTTTAGTGGGCTATTTATTCTTATTAAACAGAAATCGAGAGCTACACATGAATACATAGATTGTAGAAACTCGGACGCTAATATCAAATACATTTCCAATCTTATGAGCATCACCCTCTTTGCAACTACATTTCCAGTGTACAATTCACAACTCTTGGATACTGTGTCTAGCACACGAATTCCTAAATCTTAAAACATAAACCAATGCGTTTTCTTGCAATAAATCCAAACACGCAATATCTCTAATGCCTTCACTAATCTTAACTTTGAGCACCAACTAGCATTTCATGACCAACCACATTTAACCCAAAACCGAAACAAAACAACTACCTCATCAAAATCAACTCCACACTCGGCGGCAACATTCCTTATCAAATCCGACGCACTCGAATCGCAGCAAAAATCAAATCCTTACCCGATCCACAAATTCCAAATACCCCCCCGACCACAATCCCACCAAAACCCTATAAAACAACAAAAAAAAACCATTTCATCAAATACCCACAACACAAAAACTAAATCTTTATGAATAAATAAAAAGTTGATTACTTTCAGAATTAGGAGTAAATAAAATCAAGCCATCATATAAATACTGTCCATATCTTTGTAAAGCATCTGTGGGATCCACATATAAACTTTAAAATTCAAGACAATCCACTTAATTTTAATGAATTGAAGAAGACCGGAATGTGATGAAATTTTAAGGCTCGAGTCATCGACAATTACTAAAAATGCGCCGATCTGTTGGGTTTTCAATTGAGAATGAGTTTGTGACTGTGAATGTGATTATGAGTGAGATTAAGATAAAGATTGGTGATTTCGCCATTAGGGTTCTTGTGATTTGGATCTTGAGTGAGTGTGCAATTTGGGGTGTTTTTAAGTTGACTGACTTGGTGTGTGAATGAGAGTTTGATAAAGGTCCTTATAGTTTGGCTAATATGCTCTTTGGTGCTTAACTTCTTACTTAAATTACTTTCTTAAAAGCCGAACCGGTTGAACCATGACCGAGGTCAACTGATTTTTAAAAGGGTAAAAGCCTTTAACTAAACTAACTTAGAAGAATTAGAAGTTTGATTGGGAAGAAAAACAGGAGTCAGCTTTTCAACGGCTGAAGCAGAAACTCTGTAGTGCACCAATTTTATCATTACCAGAAGGAACCAACGATTTTGTGGTTTATTTGCGACGCTTCGCACGAAAGGACTAGGTGATTATTGATGCAAAAGAAAAGGCCATAGAATTACACATCTCTCAACTCCAAAATCCATGAAAAGAATTGAACGACTCGTGATTTGAAACTAGGAGCCGTAATGTTTCCTCTCAAGATTTTGAGACACTACTTGTATGGTATAAGGTGTATTGTATATACAAATCATAAGAGCCTTTAACACATACCCGATCAAAAGGAGTTGAACAGGAGGCAACGTCGATAGATCAAACTGCTCGGTGATTACGATTGTGATATTTGTTATCACCTCGAAAAGGCGAATGTTGTAGCCGTTGCCCTAAGCCGAAAGGAAACGGCTAAGCGCGCTACGAGTTCGATCCTCGCTCATTACTAATACCTACGAACCACCCTTCATAAAGTACGTGATTCACAAGTCGAGGCTTCAAATAAGATGACATCAAGAATGAAGCCCTACGAAGTAGCGGACAAAGAGTTTAAGACTCGATCAGATGGAACCCTATGCTTATAAACAGGAATTGTTACCACATGTTATACGTTTGGGGATTTAATAATGCATGATAGCATAAATCCATGTACTCTATCCATCCTGATCAACAAAATGCACCACATCTTAATAAGTTGTATTGGTGGCCTAACATTGAAGCAATATCGCCACTTATGTCAGCAAATGTTTAACGTGCTCAAAGGTGAAGGCAGAATATCAGAAACCATCTAGTTTGTTGCAACAACCTGAGATACCCCAATAAAAGTGGGAACGAATAACAATGGACTTCATCACGAAACTGCCTAAGACATCGAGTGGTTACGACACGATTTGGGTAATAGTCGACCGTCTCACCAAGTCTGCACATTTCCTACCAGTTAAAAGAAACCACAAGATGGAAAGTTGATATAATTAATCGAAACGAAAGGAAGTAGTCTCAAGGCATGGAGTGCCAATTTCAATTAACTCGGATAGAGATAGTCGATTCACGTCTCGATTGTAACAGTCGCTCTAGAGAGCTTTAGGAAGAGTGTCATATATACGGATCATAAGAGTCTCCAGCATATCTTTAGCCAAAAGGAATTGAACATGCGACAACGTCGCTAGATAGAGCTTTTAGTGATTGATGTGTCGTCGTGAGGTTTTTATTTTATGATTCATGTTTTAAATTTATATTTTGCCCACTTAACCAAAAATAACACTTTAACAAGCAGTGTCCGGTCGGTGGTAGTTTTGTGGTAAGTAGGGTGTCGATCACTAAGAGCGAGAAACACTTTCAATTTATTAATACTTTGGTTTTTCTAATCTAAGTTAGTCTAATATATGCTAAGCCTATGTTGAACCTATGTTAATCCTAAATCTAACGGATAAGGGGAGTTTTTCAGCCTGAGATACTATCACGGGTTTGGTGGTCACTAAAACCAATTCAAGACACTAAAACACACGCAAGCAAATTAACAGAAGATAAAAGAGCGGTCTAGCCAAATAAAAAAAATTATATTAACCATTATTAATCCAATCAAAACGTTGGTTTGTTTATATAGTGCAATGATTACTTATCTTGAGGTGGCATATCATTATTAAGATTAAGGCGGTACTTCATCCTTAAACCTAGACACGTAGAATTCTGTCACAATTAAACGCATCCACATAAAGTGTCCTTATTTGCTGATTAAATCTATCTTAGGGATTAAAGCAATGGTGATCTTGTTAAACCCTATCTCATAGAGACTTTACCCACTTACTCCTTAATGGCAATTCATACACTAGTAGTCCATTAACCAAGTCTTTACCAATTAATTGAGAACATACTCGTTGATACCAAGGTCACCTTATGGTCCAACTAAGCTCACAATCTAAGGGCAAAGATAGGTCAATATTTGTGATCCTATGATTCTAGATATATAAATTGTAATATGGAGAGCTATCCCGGACTCTTAGCCTACGCCCAAACAACACCGAAGTTGCAGCGCATTAAATATGTAGGACTAGACCCAGTTGAATGATAGGTCGCATACTTAAGCACGTAAACAAATATGATGATAAACATAAACAAGCAATTCAACAATAAATTAAGAAATCAAGATAAACAAACCAAACATTAAGATCTTCATAACAATGGCTAGTACCCAAAGGTATTAGCCTTTAAACATCATAATTAATACAAGATTAATGATTTAGCCAAGCTAAACTAACCGAGTTAACGAATGATACCAAAAACTAAACGATTACAAGAGTATAAGAAATTACACGTTGTCTCCTATGGAATTAATCGCGTTGCTCGACCTCTTCTGCTCTTTTTCTCCTCTGAAAATCGACTTTTATGGTTTAGGTATCGAGAATATGATTTAGCACACTGAAAACTCGTTTTTGAGTTTTCTATTTATAAGGTCTGAAGTCGGTTTCGATACGGCGTATCCAATGTTTTGGATATGGCATATTAGGGATTTCTTAGAGTATGGACCACGTTTGATATTTTCCTGAATATTTTATTCCCATATAGCTTGAATACGGCGTATTGGTCTTATTAGATATGGCGTATTAATCTTCATTCCTTCGTGGTCTTTGGTGAGTGCAGGCACAGATACGCTGTATCTTACTTGATGGATACAGCGTATTGGTAGTCAAAATAGTAATCTTCAAAATATCTTCGTTTAAGCCCCAGAATGCGTGCCTTTTAGTCAATCTTCACCCAAGTACTTCATAATTACTGTAATTCTTAAATATGAATGATTAAGTAACAATTCTTTGCAATAATTACATAAAATGGGTTAATTACATGGGATAAATGATGCTATAAAATAGACGTTATTTGATGTCATCAAATATCCCCCCACTTGAATCCTACTTGTCCTCGGGTAGCCTTTAAAAGTTTATAAAAATGTATCCCTAAGGATTTTTCCGTTTAAGCATTTATTCGATCTATTACAAGTACACAACCAAACACCTCACGAAATAGGAAGATGAAAACACTCAAATCACTCAACTAATCTATGTGGTAACATGTAACTAATTCGCTCAATTGCTCGGTCGTGACGAGTATTCTATCATAGTCTTGGCAAGGATACACATCTCCACCACTAGAGCTAAGGAGTAACAAGTTTATAAAGGTAAAATAGGTTTTTATTATAAGGCTTAGGATTGATCATTCTATAATCTTTCACCAAAAGAACCACACTAACAAGGCAGCTGAAGCACACATACATGGCCGTAACGACAAAATAGACATGTGTGTTCGATCACATCCTCATTCGAGTTTAACCAAGGGCTAGGATGAAAAATGATATAGGGTACGGATCTTCTAACTTTCACCAATGGTAATAAACCAACAAGGCAGCTGAGACATGCATATATGGCCGTAACGACGAAATAGACATACATGCTCGTACACATCCTCATTCGCGTAAAACACATGGTTAATGATTAGGAAAGGGAATTAAATTGTTATTAAACAAAAATTACGAAACAAATAGACTAGGTCCAAGATATAAGTTGCTAGACACTTTTTCCCGACCGTCACCATGATTAAGACACAACTATTTACAAACGTCTTGATCATTGATCAAAAACAACAACCTAAGTTGGCGTCCCCGGAACGGTCAACTTCCCAATCATCCCATACTTTACAAAGTTTTACAAGATAAGTGGCGATATCTACCACTTTATACAATACTCTACATCGTTGACTTATAAGACGTATCAACGAATAATCGATCCTTGTATAATTCCTTCGGTCTAAGCTTTTGCAAAACGGTTATCTTTAAACTTTCCTTCTCTTTATTTCTTGCGATTTTTCTAATTTTTTTGATTTTTTTACTATGCTACGAAACTCGGTGTAATTTCACCATTTTCACGATCATAATAACTCCGGATAATTCCTTCGGTAATTCTCCATTCTTCGGACGTACCAATAATTGCGTTGGTAGTAAAAATACATGAGTTTAGACTACTTTATACATTCCCATTTGTAATGAATAAATCTCTTCCCAACTGTACCAAAGATAGAAAATTAACACAAGACTCAGAAAATACATATTTTACACTTTAAGCAACTTGTAACTAATAAATGGACATAATCTAACAGGGTAGGCTAAGGTGTAACGAAATAGATAGTTGGTGTAATTCCTAAAGGATTGGCTCTATTGGTTTTTCTAGGGGTATCTTACTCTTAAGATGTGAGTAAACAAAGGGTTCATACGGAGGTTAACTAACCAGTGTAGTTAGTTAATAAACAACATATAAAGGCTTTTTTGGGCGTAATCCTAAAAAATTGTCAATTTAAACAAGTTACTCTATATAAATCCATAGTACTCATTATTGTGGTCTCGAATAGATATACCAAGCCAAATTCTAAAGTCTACAACATTACCGGCACACTCATATTTTTGTGGAATTTGGGTAAACATTTAGAAACGGATAAGGTTAAATCCTCACAATATCTAATAAGAGTTATTGTGTGCAGGTTATGTAACAAGTAATTTCACAAAAGTATGCTTGAAATTTTTTTTAATTTAAGCATTTTAGTGTGAAAAATAGGACAAGTATCCATTCTAATTCCCATCCCCCCACTTGAATTATACAACGTCCTCGATGTATAGATAAAACATTAAAAACAGGTTAAAAAGAATTAGAATGAGAAATTCCCCTGATATTTTGCTCGGTAGATTCTCCAAGTTGAGTTTATGAGCAAGGATGTGTGTTGTAAATGCGTCTGAATTCCAGCATGACTACAATCACACATAAGATTCCAGATGATTGATACTTCACCAACTTTTTTGATTTCTTTCTTTTCAGCGAGCTCCTGTGCAAAATATAGGAAAAACATGCATTCCTATCTTGGTACCTACGGTTAATTTAAATAAGCTAAACACTACCGTACAGGAGACCAACACGCCGTATACATGAACTGGAATACGCCGTATTGAGAAACCTGTAAAAAGTATCTAAATACGGGTCAGTCTGTTGAATACGCCGTATCATGTGCATGAATACCCCGTATTGACAGAACTGACAATAATATTTAAAGTGCATAAAAATAAAGGACTGATAACGTCCAGACAATCAATACGTCGTATGGTATAGAGCGGATACGCCGTATTGATGTTTGGGAAGACAGACTCGATAAAAATAAATAACAATCCGGGTTGTCTCCCGGGAAGCACTTTTGTTTAGAGCGAAGTCTTTAAGTTAGACTTTTTCCTTCCTTCTTTTCATTCGGTGCGCGTCACCTTTCATCCGTTGTCCTTTTTCTGAAAAATATATTGGTAGATTTGGGACATAGTGTCTTCGTTCCTTTCCCAAGTGTCATATTCACATCTTCTTATAGCAATGTATTATTCGTTGGATCCAAGTGAATATTTGATAGCTTCGAACCTCTCAGCACTGCACATCCTTTTGTTAGGCTGCTCATAATTTAAAGTGTTGGATGTGTTGTTAGCTTCTAAATTTGCATCGTTGCATTTGCGCTTCATTTGACTTTGTTGATCATCTCTTTCAGTATTGTTCTTTCCTCGAGTTTTCAGATAAGGCTTGAAGATCGAGTCAGTAGTAGTGTTACCACTACTTAAGATGTTGCCATCCATTCGTCTTTTATTCCAACTTCCATTCAGCCAAGAATGGAATAATACCTTTTTAGTTCTTCCATCCACTCTCTTGTGGTATTTGAATAATGAATTTACTGATGATATGAATTCAAGTGGATCAATCCCCCAGTTATTTCCTTCGTCCAACATTTCTTTTTCTCCATCGTATGATTCGGGGTAGAATTTACAAAAAAAAATCTCAACAAGTTCTTCCCAAGTGGTATTTTTCCTTCCCCCTTGTTTATCCACCATTGTCGTGCGTCATCAGTTAGTGAGAGAGGAAAAACCTGCATTCGTAATTGATGGGAGTCTATACCAGGAATATTGATTAAATCAAGCATTTCAAGCACCATAGCAATGTGATCCACCACGTCTTCATGATGTATCCCGTGGTATGCATTATTTTGTAACTTTATTAAAAATTCCTTGCTGAGTTTAATGTTCGTATCATTATCGGTGTTAGTGATAGAAATATTTGATTCAGTATGATCTTTCTCCATGCATTTATTTAGAAGTAGTTATGTCATGACTTCCTGTAGTATATGCTTCAATCAACTAGCTCTGATAAGTATTATCTATCACACAGGTAAAAATATCATCAGGATTTGCTCTGAAGAAAGAATAAAAAATTAAGCACGAAATCAAACACGAAAATCCAGCTTTTGTTTTAGATGATCGATACGCCGTATTCAATTGAAGTGAATACGTCGTATTAATCTATTGAGAGAATACGTTGTATTGGACAGAAAGTTGGATACGTCGTATCTAATGGAAGTGGATACGTCGTATCGGTTTATCGACCAGAACAGTATATTATGAAAACAATTAAATACGCAAACAATTAAACACACAGATATACAAGCAAATATACAGAATTATAAAGGATTATACATTAATCTAAATTACACTAATCCTAAGGGTTAAATCTAATCTAATGCTAAAAACCAAAATATCAAATAAAAATCAAGATTAATTCTCACTCCCCGGCAGCGGCGCCAAAAACTTGACGTGTTGTAGTAAGGTGTGTGATTTTATGATTCAAGTTTTAAATTTATATTTTGCCGAATTAACCAAAAACAACACTTTAACGGGCAATGTACCCGGTCGGTGAGAGTTTCATGGTAAGTAGGGTGTCGATCACTAAGAGCGATGAACACTTTCAATTTATTAATACTTTGGTTTTTCTAATCTAAGTTTGTCTAATCTATGCTAAACCTATGCTAAATATATGTTAATCCTAAATCTAATGGATAGGGGGGTTTCAGTCTGAGAGACTGGCACGGGTTTGGTGGTGACTAAAACCAATTCAAGACACTAAAACACACGCAAGCAAATTAACAAAAGATAAAAGAGCGGTCAAGCCAAATATAAGAAAACTGTATTAACCATTATTAATCCAATCATAATGTTGGTTTGTCTATTAGTGCAATGATTACTTATCTTGAAGCGGCATATCATTCTTAAGACTTGGGCGTTACTTCTTCCTAAGACCTAGACACGTAGAACTCTGTCACAATTAAACACATCCGCATAAAGCATCCTTATTTGCTTATTATAATCTATCTTAGGGATTAAGGCAATGGTGATCTTATTAAACCCTAGCTCATAGAGACTTTACCCACTTACTACTTAATGGTAATGCATATACTAGTAGTCTACTAACCAAGTCTTTACCAATTGATTAGAATGTACTCGTTGATACCAAGGTCACCTTATGGCTCAACTAAGCTCACAATCTAAGGGTGAGGATAGGTCGTTAATTGTGATCCTATTGGTCTAGATGTATAAATCACTATATGGAGAGCTATCCCAGACTCTTAGCCTACGCCCAAACAACACCGAAGTTGCAGCGCATTAAATATGTAGGACTAGATCCAGTTGAATGATAGGTCGCATACAAAAGCACGTAAACAAGTATAAATTGATAAACATAAACAAGCAATAACGATAAATTAAGAAATCGAGATACACAAACCAAACATCAAGATCTTCATAATAATGGCTAATACCCGAAGGTATTAGCCTTCAAACGTCATAATTAATACAAAAGTAATGATTTAGCCAAGGTAAACTAACCAAGTTAACGAATGATACCAAAAACTAAACGATTACAAGAGTATAAGAAATTACACGTTGTCTCCTATGGAATTAATTGTGTTGCTCGACCTCTTCTACACTTTTTCTCCTCTGAAAATCGACTTTTATGGTTTAGATATCGAGAATGTGATTTAGCACACTTAAAACTTGTTTTTGAGTTTTCTATTTATAGGGTCTGGAGTCGGTTCGATACGGCGTATCCAAAGTCTTGGATACGGCGTATTGAGGGTTTCTTGGAGTAGGGACCACGTTAATATCTTCCAGAATATTTTATTTCCATATAGCTTGAATACGACGTATTGCCTTCTTCTGGATACGGCGTATTGGATCTTGTTTCCTTCGTGGTCTTTGGTGAGTGCAGGCACAGATACGCCGTATCTTCCTTGATGGATACGACGTATTGGTTGTCAGAACAGTAATCTTCAAAATATCTTTTGTTGATAGAAATAATGCCTAAAAACATTATTAATATTTTTCATATCTTTACGTTTTGATAATCACAAAATATAAAAACGTTCAATGTAAAATTAAACGTAAATAAGTAATTAGTAGTAAATTTTCATTTCGAAAATTATATTACTTAAAGGTATGAATAAATAAATGCTTAGTGCATTTTGTTATCAAAAGAAAATTTTATTCAACCTCACACTTTTATAAAATGTTGTAAACATTTTTATAAACATTAGAAAACATTTTCTACAATTAAAAGAAATGTTTTATTCAAAATAAACATTTTAAAATTCAAATTTTCGAACCTTAAACGGCTAGAAAGTTCCAGAAAATTCCCCCTACACAAAAGAACAAACTGGGGAGCACCGAGTCTAGTAAATACACGGGCGACCCCCTTATCTTTAAGGGGACCGCCCACCTATTTAAAGGGACCGCCCATAGGTAGACGCTCCCCCCGAATGTCTTATAAATACTGGACTATTCCCCACTATATTCTCACCTTTTGCACTCATTCTTTCTGATAAAAAACATCATACACATCTCATCAAAATCCTTTGATCATTTAATCATAAAGATTTGTTTCCAAGTGATCCAAGCTCAAATCCTCAAGTGCAAGAGAAAAATACTTTCTACCATCAAGTGAAGAAGTATTACACCTTTGTGTGTTGTTGCAATCTTATTGCATCCATATCATAACTTGTAAATCATTTGTAAATCTTTTAAAGTTGTGTAGTTGGACCTTGTTGTAAGTATCCATGTTGGTGATTGTTGTAAGTATAGTTGGACCTTGGTGATCTTTTCTAGTAGTGTTAGTTAGGTGTGATTATAGTAGTGGCTTGGTGAAGTAGTGGTGTGAAGAAAACTAAGGTGTGAAGAAGTTGTGTAGTCGTGATCAAGTCGTGAAGCAAAGTTGTGTAGTGAAGTTGTGAAGTTGTGGTAGATTGGTTCTAGCTAAGATTAGAACTCGACATCTAGCTTAGTGTCGGAAATCAAGATAAGCGAAAGTTGTGTAAGGTTTTCTCCGCCATAAGGGAGCTTGTTGACATAGTGAAGAAAACTCTCGAGTTAGGTGCTCGAGGAGTAGAGTAGGGCGAAGAGGTGCTTCGTTGCCGAACCACTATAAATCCTTGCGTTGTGGTTTAATTGTTCTTACTCTTATCTTTTGTCTTACATTATTTTCTCATACTATCCTATTAATTGTTTAGATAAGTATATTGTTCATATTGTGCAAATGTTGAATTCACATAAAGTCGAATCTAGAATTTTTACAAACACTTTAAAACCTTAAATAAAAAAGCGGTAAACTATTCAACCCCCCTTCTTGTTTTTCACAATCGATATCAAGAGCCACGTCAAACAAGATCTTTAAAATAAATTGTATTTTAAAACTTGAATAGATCTATGGAATCGGAAAAATATTTAGAAGGGCAATCTATGCAAATACCACCACTATTTGAAAGTGATGGATTTATTTATTGGAAAAATAGATTCGAAACTTATGTGAAGTCAAAAGATCTAGATCTTTGGCATGTTATTACCGATGGTGATTTTCCTCCTATTCAAAATAATCCCGAAACTAAAAAGGATGAGGTTGTATCTTTTCATAAACAAAACGATGATCTTAAAAAGAAACTTGCAAAAAATAATGAAGCTAAAATGGTAATTTATAATGTTTTACCACGTAAAGAATACGAAATAATTTTTATGTGTCAAACCGCAAAAGAAATTTGGGATTCTTTATTAATCACTACTATCAATGGTAATAATCAAGGTCAAAGGTACACAAAATAGATCTTCTAGTTCAAACACTATGAACATTTATGATTCCGGAAGAGGAGGTTCAATAGATATGGCATTTGCTAAAATTTAACACCTTATTATTACTTAGGTCTAAAGCACTCGATGAAGGTTATTCTAAGCAAGAAATGTGTTAGGAAATGTTCTGTATGGGCATTACATCTAAATGGCGCCCGCGAAAAGGTCCGGCGATTTGAAGAATACATAGAATTCTAACAACATTTGACGAAATATTTGGAACTGAAAGTTGATGAAGAAGTAATAATGAACTATTTCAAAAACGGTCCAAAGGCAAAAAAGAACAAAAGTAGATCTCTTGCATTAAAGGTGGAAAAATGAAAGTAAGCAGCGTTGGAGAAGATAGCTCAAGCTCTGATAGTTGAAGTCGAAGAGTATGCTCCCTCATGGTCTGTTAAGTATTCATGAAATTCTTCAAAGCCGAGAAGATTGTAAGACAACCATCGAGGCGATAGAAAACATTCCACAAGAAGTTAGAATTATGGTTATGGTAAAAGTCGAAAGAAAATGTTTTAGATGTGCGTGATTCAAATCAACCTCTTAGCGATGTGTTTATTCAAAGCCGCAATGAAACAACGATTCAAAGAGCATGTATTAGAGGAGCATGAGCGACTATGAGAAGATGAAGTTGGATGGAAAAGTTAAAGTTGAAACTTGTCTTGTAGCTCAAGCCCGATGATATATGCTTAGGAATAAACTTGGAAACCCGATGTGTGGGATTAAAGTTTGTGGACATGCGGCAAATAACACATGACCGGTTTATCGAATGTTGTTTTCTTTCTTACAAAGTCGTTACAACGGAAATGGAACGTAATTTTTTGGAGCAAACTTTCGCGGTTTAAAAATCATAGGCAAAGGTAGATTTCTTTAAGACTCCCTAATAATGAAAATGTGAGCACGAAGGATACTTAACATATAACTTGCTTAGTGGTAGGTTCAAATATGTGATGATAACTGCCAAGTAATATTTACCGAACACGATAGCGAAATAATCAAAAGACGAAAAGGTTATAGGTAAGGGGGGGGTGGGGGGCAAAAGGGGGGGGGGGGGGGGGGATAATTGTTTTTTTAGGGAAAGGAGGAAATATATGTAATGAAATCTAGCGAAATAAAACGGGAACACAAAAATATGCTTGAAACATTAGTCGAAAAATCTCACACTATGGCCATAAGAGATTAGTACTACGCTAATATGCAACTATTCATTTATTAGCATCTAAAAGAATTGTTAGAAATCTACCCAAACTTAACTACGACAGACAGTTTTGTGTTGTTCCTAGCAAATTGAAATGCAAGTCACATGGCTAAAAATATGTTTCAACAACTAGAGCTTAGAATACTTCACATGGATTGCTAAAAATATAGTTTCAACAACTAGATGCTTAGAACTACTTCACATGGATTTGTTTGGCCCTTCCTCCATACGAAGCTATTGAGGGAATCGTTATACCTTAGTAAAATGATCCAAAACCGAAGCCTTTGAAAAATTCAAAATATTTAGCAAAATGATCCAAAACAAATTAGGATGTTCCATTGTATCAATTAGAACGGATCATGGTCGGGAATTTGATAATGAAGTACAATTCGGAAACTATTGTGATTTAAATGGGATATCTCATAATTTTTTCGCTCCTCGTACTCCACAATCTAATGAGGTAGTAGAAAGAAAATATCGCACTCTATAAGAAATGAGTAGAACCATGTTAAATGAACAATCCATTCCTCAAAAAATTTGGTGTGATGCGGTCGATATGTCAACCTATATAATTAATAGAGTTTCCATTAGACGTATTTTAGAAAAAACTCCATACGAGTTGTTAAGAGGTAGGAAACCAAACCTCAACTATTTTAGAGTATTCGGAAGTAAATGCTTTATTCTTAATACAAAAGATTACATCACTATGTTTGACCCAAAGTCGTACGAAGGTGTTTTCCTAGGATATTCGCAAAATAGTAAAGCTTACATAATACTTAACAAACAAACAATGAAAGTTGAAGAGTCGTTGAATGTAACTTTCGATGAAACTCATCCCCCGCCTAAAACATCACCATTGGAAGATGATGAGTTAGTCGAAGAAGAAGCTATTAAAACAAAACCCATAGGCAATGATCTTGAAGACATTTCATTAGAAAATAATCAAATTGTAAATATTAAAGAATCTAAAACTCATCCCCTAGAAAACGTTATTAGTAATCTAAATCAAAGAACTCTTAGGTCGCAAGCTCAAGACAAAAGTAATTTATTTTGCTTTATTTCAACAATAGAACTTAAAAAATATAAATAAGGCATTAAAAGATGAAAATTGGGTAATGGTCATGCAAGAGGAACTAAACCAATTAAAAAAAAATGATGTTTGGGAACTAGTCCAAAATCCCATGGATATGACCATTATAGGAACTAAATGGGTATATAGAAATAAACTCGATGAAAATGGCGTCGTAACTAGAAACAAAGCTAGGTTAGTCGCCCAAGGTTATAATCAACAAGAAGGAATTGATTATGACGAAACATATGCACCCGTAGCTAGACTATAGTCCATAAGAATACTTTTAGCATATGCTTGCGTACTAGACTTTAAGTTATATCAAATGGATGTGAAGAGTGCATTCCTTAACGGTTTTATCAATGAGGAGGTTTACGTGGCACAACCTCCGGGATTCATTGATTTCGCAAAACCTAATTATATCTATAGACTTAAGAAAGCTCTTTTTGGTCTAAAACAAGCCCCAAAAGCTTGGTATGATCGATTAAAAGCCTTTCTTATTAAACATGATTACTCCATGGGAATGGTAAATAACACACTCTTCACTAAAAAGAAAGACTCCAACCTCATTATTGTCCAAATATATGTTGATGACATTATAATCGGATCAACTTGTCAAGAAATGTGAGATGACTTTGCCAAGATCATGCATGATGAGTTTGAAATGAGTATGATTGGGGAACTAAACTTTTTTTTAGGATTACTAATAAGACAATTAGATGATGGAATATTTTTTAATCAATCAAAATATATTAAGGAAATGCTTAAACAATTTGGACTAGAAGACTATAAGCCAATGAAAACCCCTATGTCTACGGAAACCAAACTCACGAGAGATGAAGAAGGTGAGTCCGTAGATAATACCAAATATAGAGGCATGATAGGTAGTTTATTATACTTAACGGCAAGTAGACCCGATATCATGTTTAGTGTTTGCCTTTGTGCACGCTTTCAAGAGGATCCCAAAACCTCTCACCTAGAAGCGGTTAAACGTATCTTCCGATACATTAAAGGCACTACTCATTTAGGATTATGGTATCTGATAGACGTCAAACGCGTGTCATAATAATATATAGTATATCCCGTTAGATAAGAAAATTACTTTAGGAAAAGTAATAGTCTATCTACCGAGTGTCGTTTTCACGACGAGAGATTAATTGAAATCCATGTTAATGTTTTGAAGACAAATGCTTGATTATCTTTTAAGATTTTTTTTGGTTTTAAAAATTAAACTACTTTTTAGACAACTATATTTAATACTAAAAATTATACTAATATTAATACTAGAATTATACTAAACAATTAAACTACAAGAATTAAGTTAAAATGAACTAAAAGATTTATAAGACGAAAATGCTTGCTAAGTGACGTGAAAAGTTCATCAAGTGTGAATTAAGGTCTATTAACGAATTAATTTCCTTAGAAAATATAATTATCTTACAACGTTGGTTTATTTTGACAAAAATCTCTCAAAATTATATTAATTACTAGATGTATAGTTTGACTATTTCTCCGGCTTTTGCCCTTCGAAACATTCAAACTATAAATCTAAATAATCGAAGATTATTAATTAATTAAACCCTTTTTTAAATCCACACTTAATTCTCAATTCACAAAATCACTTAACAAGCACTAATTAACTACTCACCATGCATAATGAACAAATAAACAAAGCAAAACATTTTATACTAAACTACACTAATTAATTGAAAAAGGATAGAAAATAGAACCGAATTGAAGAGCCGCAAATAAACGATAACCACCCGATTTATTTAGCTAAAACAAATAATCAAATTCGGTCTAGCTAAATAAATCCTTAAGCTCCACGCCTCATGAATTGACCGGTACCAAAATCGAAACACAAACAATAACAAACAGTTAATAGAGAAACAGTTTATACAATTTTCACTTTGTGAATTCTATTAACTACTAGGCCCATCAATTAGTTCATAAACCAAACGCACATAGGCTCAAGCCCCAATCAAACGCAGCCTAGGCCCAACAGCTAGTAAACCCAACGAACCCATATTAATTCAAATCTAGGCCCAGTTTAATTTCTACATATCAACGCAGGCCCAAGATTGATTCTTAGATTTGGGCCTAGATTTCAAATGTTTGAACTAGAACAGTAGGTGTATGAGTGCAAATTTAAGCTAAATCTACAACTTTATTAAGCCAAAGCAAGAACTGGATAAGCCAAAAATAATGGCAAGCAAATACTTACACAACTTATTTAAAACAAAGCACGAGATTAAGCATTTTAGAACGAGATTTAAACTATTAAGCACGAACATGAACAATCGAGATCAAAACTAGATAAGCTACAGTAGCTACGATAAGCACCACTAATCAATAAGCTAGCATGAAAACGTATTAAGCATTTATCAACCTTGTTCGCAACCAAAAGCACAATTAAGCTAAACCGAAAAGCTTTTATAAACCGTATAAGCTAAACGAAATACTAATGTGAACCGTAAAAACTAATAAGCTACTAGGAAACTTATTTAAATCTGAATAAAAAAAACTTTTGGAACCAATAAAGCATTTAAATCAGAAATAAGCTAAATCCTAGCTTATTATTTAAGCTTGTATCTGGTTACTTATTTGGATTAAGTATATGGAACAAACAAGCTTATGAAAAGCTTCTTATATCGCACACTTAATTCAGAATAAGCTGGGATAAAAACTCAGAAAATAAGCTTAAGAAAAGAGCTTATTTGTAAAAAGCTAGAAAAGAAAAGAGATTAAAAGGAATTAAGCACATTGATAAGCTACAAAACAAGATCTTCAATAAGCATCATCAATATTTGTTACAATATCTGAAGTAAGCTGCTGAATAAGCTTTACAATAAGCAATAAACTAAACCTACTCCTAACTAATAATCTAAAACTAAGATGTGTAAATTTAAATCTAAATCCTAATAATATGAAAATGAGGGGAGCGGTTCAATTTTATAGCCAAGAGAGGGGGCTTCTTTTGTAAATATTGCTGACCACCGACACCAATTAATAGCCAATCATTGGCTTGGATCTTGCCACCTCGTATCAAAATGCGTTAGAGTAGCTGAATCTTCCAATGGATATAAGCCACGTGTCCATCCTTTTTGCGTTAAATAAACGCACACCTCCAATTGATACCATACTCCTCGTTCTTTCACAAAATTGAATTTTAACAACCATGGCCACGCGGCTTGCACCCAATCTTCCATATTGAGTTAGTGCTAGGTCACGTGATATTGAGTGAATTAATTTGGGAAGCACATGTGATGACGTCACCCTTAAGAAAGACATATACATATTTTATTATTTCGTGTTGGGTTTTAAATGGGCTTTTGTCATTTGGGCTGGTCCGGCCCGTTAAGTGGGTTACAGGCTGGCCCAATAAAATATGAAGGCACCGTCGGACTCGTAATCTCGCGCTCTTTCCAATGGCATGCTTGAGGAATTTTCACGACTTCATCTTGATATTGAATAATAAGCACTCTTTGATCGAGACGAAACCGAAAATACCCGTTTTTGCTTAGTTATCAATCCGTTTTACCTGCAAGACATAAAAATACGAAATAAACATATTTGCAATATAATTGAGCATATTTTAGTATTTTTAGTCCGATTAATAGTGTTTTCCGGGGTATACATGATGTGTGTTTTAGCACACATCAAACTCCCCCACACTAAGCCATTGCTGGTCTCATACGCAATGTTTATAAAACAAACCCGAAAATAAATAATTTTATCCCCCTTTAACTTATGACCCCTCACAATCAAACAAGAACAGAAAATGTCCATTAAGAAGGTTCAAAAATTATTTAATTCGCAAGCACCCCCGTTTTAACCACTTATTCAATAAAAGATAAAAACTAAAATAAAATATTTTTTATGAAATTTATTTAAAAAAACTTTAAGAACAGGAGTTCGTCATCCTCGACTTTTCACAATCTCCAAACTAAGCTTAAAACGAAATCACAGTCAAATATAAAATTAGATGCTAACACTACTCATAAATGCTAATTGTGTAAACACAGCTACTTTTCGTTCCCTTATTACTAATTTTCTAAGGGTTTAATTATTATTATTGGTGACAAATAAATTATGTCCTTATTAGTATAAAGTAAACCTGGTTTAGACCATAATTATTTTGAAATCCTTTTCTAAAGAGACGATATGGTGAGAATAAGGTCCACATTAAAGTTCTAATTTCGCATGATTTAAGGGTTATCCTTTTTATTTCACCTGAAACAACTCAACTACGAGTCCAGAGACAGAAGCTTTATTTAGATAATCCTGGAGTTGAAATTTGGCTTTATTATTATTATTATTACAACATTATTATCCCCCGGTCCTTTAAACAACTGCCACATCGGTATGCGAGCCGACCATGGTCCAAGAGTCTTATTTCGACCAGGAGATCCTCGACCTTTTTGAAGGCTGCAACATCGGGCGTCCTAACCGACAAGATGCAGCAAACTTTTATCAGTCTCGGATTTATTATTCTTACAATGGGCCTTCTTTTGAAGACCGCCACATCGGCAGCGAACCGACCAGAGACTGTAAACTTTTATCAGCCCACAGTTCTTCTTATTTATATTACCTCCACCATTTAAACGACTGCCACATCGGTATGCGAGCCGACCATGATCCAAAAGTCTTATTTCGGCTTTGGTTTATTATTACATTATAGCTAAATTTCAAGTCCCGTGGTCTTTTAACAACTGCCACATCGGTATGCGAGCCGACCATGGTCCATGAGTCTATTTCCCCACAACACTGACAAAACCTCGATGTGTACCTTAATTTCACCAGAAGGAATCTCTACGAAGTGATCTAAACTAAGAATCGCAAAAACCAAAGTAACTTTATTTATTTAACAATTATATAATGTTTATTAAGCTGGTGGGAGCAAAAAGTCACAATTAACCTCTATGAGCTCTAAAGAGATCCAACTACTCCACGCTTAGCATCTAACTTATATCTAGCTCGATCATTTTCAGTTATTTGCAAAATTGTAAAGTTAAGCAAACGCTTAGTCTAAAAAGCTAAGGGGAAAGCTAGAGTTTAAAACTCGGTCAAGTCAAAAGCTACCTAGATCTACGGGCCTACTTATTACTAATAACTAAGAACCAAGACTTTTTTTTTCTTTTTTTTAAACTATAAATAGAACAATAATTTTTTTTAAAAAGGGCGTTGCAAGGGACACAGTAGGCACAAACAATATCATATTTTGATAGAAATCCCCCTCACACTTAGAATCGAACATTGGCCTCAATGTTTAAAAAATGTCGGGTGCCACCCCCACACTTAAGGACGAAAAAGGCAAATGCTAGTAATTCCAAGTGTGAAAGGAGAAACACAATATATATACATGATCATGATTAAGGATTCCAAAATAAGCAAAAGATCGAAGACTGGGCGATTGGATGATTGAAAACATACACGGGTCTTCATTGTAACATTTCTCAATTTCAGGTCATTTTACGACTCCTATTATTTTGTCACTATTTATTTTAGTCCGATACGCGTTTACTTTTAATTTAACTTTTAAGCTAAATCGCATAGACTAGTAATAAATCATTTAACGTAAACGGTCACCAAATAAATTAAGGTTTACGTCAAACAAGTTTTATATAATTATTAAGAAGATAATTATTAACTTTGCATATTTTATTTTTATTGGTCACGTAAAAGGCTTACTATTTGCTCTGTGAATGATGAGATACTCTCCATCAGGTGAATCAATAACCTGGAGCTCTGTAATCATGGAGATTCCTTCTAGTGACTCTCTATCTTGTGCATTCTTTTCAAAATCTACAACCCTAAGATAGTTTCTAAGCTCATCAATTGTTTCTGCTCTCAGCTTAGGCTTCTTTGATGGCTGTTCTTCAGAAATTGTAGCTTTTCTTTTCCTTAAGAGTCTTTTTGATTCTCTTTCCTTCAACATCTCCCTTTCTTTCTCTGAGTCCATTGGAATAAAGTCTTTGAAGGAGTCTTTAATAGATTCTTGAACTTTGTCATACAATTCCTTCATCTGTGGATATTTCAGCTTTTGCAAATTCTTGTATCCTTGACCTTTTAAGAAATTCAGCATTTGATTTCTTTCTTGAGCAAGAGAAGTAGGTTTCCTCAAAGTAGTCTTTGGCTTTGTTTTCTTCAATTCTTCAAACCTTTTTCTTTCTTCTTCTGCATCCCATTCAGCTTGAATTTTTCTAGCAACCTCCTCATCATTTGTAGTCTCCAATGCTCTGATTTGTTGAAGAGTTAATTTCTTCTTTTTGGGTTCTTCTACCAAGATCCCTTTGCCTTTATCTTTCGGGTCAGTAGCTTGAGATGGTTGTTGAGGTTGAGGATGTATGGGACCAGGAATGCTTAAACCTCTTGGTCTAGAGATATCAGCAAGAACTTCATCAACTTTAAACTGTTCTTCAGGCTCAGTACTTTGAGTTGGACGAATTGGGCTTGAAGGGCCTGCTTCATCACTAAAATTTAGGGTCCTTGGAGTAATAGTACTCTGTCTAGCAGTACTTTGAATTGTCTCCAAATCCAGTTCTTCAGTATCTCCACTCTTTACATTAGAAGCCTCTTTCTCCTCAATATTAATTTCTTCAGTCTCATCACTTTTTCTTTCCAAATCAGGAGTAACAGCAGCATCTTTATCAACAATATCATCAAAGAAAGGATCTGCTGTATCTTCTTCTTGAACATAGTGCTCTTCAGACAAAGTACCTTCTTCCTTATTCCTCCCCAATTTGACTGAAGACACTTTCTTTTTATGCTTCTTTTGCTTCTTACTTCTTTTCTTATGCCTCTGACTGTCCACCCAAAGAGCATGATGCTTGACCACTGGCTGTACGAATTTGGACAGTTTCTTGAGCTTGGCCTTGAGCTTGATAATCTGTTTAGCTTGAGAAAGGGTTTGCCTCTTGAGTCTCTTAACTTCCCTGTTCAAAGCATATATATCTAAAAGTCCACTCATCACTCAGATGTTTGAGACGCATCTGTGGGAGTATAATCATTGGGAGATTTAGGTATAGCAGCAGTACCTTGAGCTGGATCAGTATCTTGAACTTCATCAGTATCTTGAGCTCCAGCAGTACCTTGAGTGCCAGCAGTATCTTGAGCAGTACTAATACTAGCTTGAGCAGCACTTTGAGTAGGAGTACCTTGAGCATTCCTTGCAGAACTTGCAGCCCTAGAATGAGGACTAGTACTATGTTCTTCCTCCGCTGCCAATGCTGTGATACCTCGAACTGGATGGAGTCAAGGGTGTAATCTTACACGAGAACTTATGATATGCTTCCTCATAAAGTGAAAAACCTTAGAAGGAAGTGAATAGGATGGTATAAAATTCCTGAGGTCTGTCTACTACCCTTAATGCTTGTTCAAAACAGTGAAAGAACTAGGATACATAATGAAAAGGTGGTACCATTGGAAATATGCCATAGGCATCCCATTCAGTATGTCAAGAAATGTTGACTTGATTCGTTGGCTAATCTTACTAGGCAGAGGCGATGTGGTTACAAATTGCTTCCCCACACCCCCCCAACCCCCCCCCCCAACCCCCCCCCCCCCCCCAATGATGGTACTCTTTGGACTAGGCAGTGAAGGAAATACATGTCCAAGTACTTCCACTGTGGGCTAAATAAAGGTTTAGAGAAAGTAAGTTGTGCTAAATTACCCTCGTAGCCAATATCTCTGAGCGTGTCCCAAATAACTTGTTTAGGAAAGCAATCTACACCATTTGCATCATCAAAGAGTAGGTCAGCTCGAATGGTTTCTTCAGAGATAATTTCCTTTTTGCCGCAACCATGGCGGCAATATGAGGTACATCATTGATACCCTGGAGAAAGCCGTAGTCCAATATTGTTGAAGCTGACGATTAAGTTAGGATCAACAAACAAAGAGTAATTAATGAGCATCTAGTGAGATAATCGTTATTTGATAAAAATCTGCATTCTGGCCGTCTTCTAACACAAAGCTAATCTGTTGTGCTTGTTACAAGTGCGAATATTTGCCATTTGAAAAGAATTTGATGTGCGTCGGAGGTTGGAATTTAAAAAATTATGAATGAAAAGAGATAAAATGAGAGAAAAATGCAATTCAGTTGAGTATTTATAGGTTGTGCTGGATAACTATAAAGTTACCGTTGTAAATTCGTTTTTAGCGCAAAAACGTATGTTTGACGTTGACGAAGTTTAGAAACTGTATCTTAGTTATCTAGCTAGTACTTTCTAAGATAAGCAGTACTTTGAGTTGGCTAAGCAGTACTTTCAACTTAAAAAGATTTCCAACTCAAATTTGTCAATCACAACCCTGTAATTTTGCAAAATATCTCTTCAAATCATTAAAACTCTCAACAATCAATCATAACCTCCCCTTAAATGTAGCAATAGAGCTTCCAAACATCCTTATACGAAACGTACTTTACTTCATGAACACAGTACTTTCAGGTATCCTCCCCTCAAATGTAGCTATGGGTTCATCATCCCAATAGTTACCACCAAAAAGTTAAATCTTGCTAAGTCAAAGCCTTTGGTGAGTAAATCTGCTACATTGTCATCAGTATGAACCTTGACCACATTAATGAGCCTTTGCTCATAACAATCTCGAATAAAGTGATGTCGAATCTGAATATGCTTGGTCTTTGAGTGTAAAACAGGATTCTTCACAATGCAAATGGTACTCTCATTGTCTATATGGATTTCAGTGTTCATGAAGTTAAATCCATAGTCAAGCAGTTGATTTTGCATCCAAAGTACCTGAGCACAACAACTTGCAGCTGCTACATATTCTGCCTCTGTAGAGGAGATAGCTACAATTGTTTGTTTCTTGCATTGCCAAGAGACCAGTCTTCTTCCAAGATATTGACATTTGACAATGATCTTGTTTTTAAGCTTAGTATGAAAAAGTGAAAGTTGGGGACGATGAATTTATTTTGTTCTATGATCCTAAGCCTAAAAAAAAAATGAAAAAAGTCGAAAATGGAAAAACGGGGCGTTTCTTAACTTTTGATTCCTTAATTCTTTTAGATGAGCACTTTGCTACTTTTCAAAGTGATTAGTTTGGGGGGTTGGAATTTTTAGTTTAAGCGCGTATTTATTACATTGCGTGAGGACACGACAATACTTTAGTATGGGGGAATTTGGTATTCGCTATTTTATACATACTTTTTACCTTGAAAAACGACTCCAAAAGACAAAAAAACATAATGAAAAATGCATATATATGTTTGTTTTTGTGTTTGTGTATGTGCAGGTACGGATATAAAATAAATGGACAAAAATGAAGACAAAGCCAGGCAAAACCAAGCACGGGATCGGAAAGAGCGCGAGAAAATGAGTCCAAGGATACTCTCAGATTTTATTGGGCCAGCCCGTAACCCACTTAACGGGCCGGACCAGCCCACTATTATAAAAACCCATTATAAGCTCAACGACTTAATTAAACCTTAGGCTAAATATATATGAAAATCATGCATGAGATGTCAGCTCACGTGAGCAAAGAATTAAATCCAAAAAAACATGTGCCACCGCACTATTGAAAATGGGCAAATGGAATTGAAGCACGTGGCAATGGCAAAACATTTACTTCATTTGCAATTGAAATAAATTATACGGTGAAGATTTGTGCGTAAGAAGGAAGCAACGAAAAAGGGGCATGTGTAAGTTTCTCACCGGTTGGATTTATTTGTTAATATTGATGATCCGTGTGACACCAAAATAGAGCACATGATTGGCCAATGAGTACCCAATGATTGGCTAAGGACGAAAATGACTATCATGCCCTCAGATCCAGAGATCTTATTGGATGGCTACCTGAATGGACGAATTTACCCTCAACCTCATTTTTTGTTATAAATAGAACATGCATCAGACGAGAAGGGGGGTAGTTTTTGTTTTAGATAGAAAAAGTAGTGTAATTTTATTTGTTTAGCTTATTTCTAAATGTAATTTTGCTTATTTAAATTTTGTAAAAGTCTCTTATCGGCTTATTGTTTTTTTGTCAAAGATCTTGTTTAGCTTATTAATAGAAGTTGGGTTGGATAAAAGTGCTTATTCTCATGTGGCTTATTTTGTTACTTTTATAATTTCTGATTTTGCTTGTTAGCATTAAATCTCATTTTGATTCGATCATTAAAGGACTTATATAGTATAGATCTCGCTCAGCTTATACGGTTAAGAAAATGCTTTTCGATTTGGCTTATATGTGTTTTTAGTGGTGAACATGGTTGATAAATGCTTGATCTATTCTTCATATTAGTTTATTGATTAAATAGTGCTTATCGTTGCTGATGAAGTTTATTTAGTTTCATTTTTTTTATTAGGCTTTATTATCTTTCTTTCTTGCTCATGCTTATTTGATAGTTAGAGAAATTGAATGCTTATAGTTTATTCGATTTGCTAGTTGGTTTATTATTTTGCTGCATGTTCATTTTCGAAGAGCTCGTAGTTTTTCATAATAGCTTAATATTTTAGTTATTGCTTATAAAAAATCTCGTTGTTGCTTACTCGACTTTGGAGGTTTAAGTTTTAGAGTTAATTTGCTCGAAGCTTCTAATTGTTTAAAATCGTAGCCTATTTCTATTGAAACTTATTCGTGTTATTAGCTTATTAGTGTGAATCTAATGGATTCAGGGTGTAGCTTATAAAAGATAGTTAAAACTAGCTCTCTTTTCCTTTGCGTTTGGTTTGTTAGTAACTTCGCACAAGTTGTTTTGTAAAAGGAATTGAAACTGATTTTATTACTTGCATTGGGCCACTTTTAGTTTTAGAGTTATTCGAGTATTGGCACTAGGAATCAATATTTCTATTGGGCTTTGTAGATGTGGATTGAGAATTTGATTTGAAGTATTAGAATTAATCTTTCTAACAGTTTGAATTTGCTTTGTGCTATTTGGTACCGGTCTACTCATGAGGCGCGGAGCTTACGGGTTTATTTAGCTAGACCGACTTTGATTAGTTGTTTTAGTTAAATAAACCGGGTGGTATTCGTTTAATTGCGGGTCTCCAATTCGGTTCATCTTCTATTCCTTTTTCAATTAATTAGTGTAGCTTTATTTTTAAAATGTTTAGTTTTTATTTTATTTTATTTCATTATGAGTAGTGAGTAGATTTAGTAGTGCTAGTTAAGTGATTAGTGATTTGGAATTTAGGTGCGGGTTTAAAAAAAAATGTTTTAAAATATTTAGTCATAAGTTTTGTCTTTTCGATTTACATTCCGTCATTTATTTTTAATGCAATTTAATTTCTTGTCATTTATTTTTAAGCATTTCATTTTACTTGTCAATTTAATTCGTTAAACCTAAGTCCGCACTTAATGAACATTTCACGTCACTTAGCAAGCATTTAAGTCATTTATATTTTTAGATCACTTTTAGTATAATCTTGTAAGTTTTAAATCTTAGAATTAATATTAGTTTAATTTTTAATATAAAAATAGTATAAAACCAAAAGTTTAGTTTCCTTTTTATATGCTTTCCTTTTTAGTAGATTTAGATAACCAAACCAAAGACTCTTATGCTATTCAAGCTCGAATTAAAACTTGAACGTAGATTTCCATTCACCTCTCGTCGAGGAAACGACCCGGAAGGTTTTTGAGATATCGCTTTGGTTAAAAGTGAGTTTCTAGAACCCGACGAAAATACTATACTATACTATTATTGGCCTATCCTTATTATTACGTATTAATATATTATATATATTTTATACGTATTGATTCGGATGGACCAATTATATATATATATTATCTATTTATATATATATATTTATATATAATATTATATACTATATACTAATAAAAAATATTTTATATAGTATATTATTTTATATGTATTGATTTGGACGGATCAACAACCAAAGTGAGATCAACAATGACATAAATAAATCGACATTTATACATAACAATATCGATAACATACATGATAGTTTTTGGTTACAAAATAAAAAATACGATCCTAGAGACATGCTAGCTGGGAGTTACGCATAATACTTAGCATGCTATACAAAAGTAGCTAAATGATGAAACAAGATCCCTGCATCCTACTAGATGGGAGCTACCCATAAAACTTAGCAGGCTATACACGATAGCTAACAATGATACAATACTAACAACTACTACCAGTGTCCTCCAAATCATCTGTGCGTGCTCGGTCTCTAGCCTCCAACGCATGAATGCGTCCAAAAGCACTAGTCACCATATCACCTGCCTGTTGTCTTTGCCACTCCATCATGTCATGTTGAGTCTATAGTGTCTTAACCTGAGCCTCTAGTGTCCTGATACTAGCCTTTAGAGCCGTGCTCCTATCCTCTGAATGAGACCATGCTTGTCGGGCATGAACAGCCTCTCGCTCATAAGAAGAAGCCATGGAGCGAAAGTATCTCCTCTCTCTCATCAGTAATGAGACCTGGAGCTCATGAGCATCCTGCCTCTGAGTGGCAGCAAGATCTGTCACCCTCTTATTGACCTCCTCCATGACGGTCATTGCTCTACCCTCAGAAGCTCAGATACTAGCATCCAAAGTATCAATAAATCCATAGTCAACCCTATGAGCTAAAGTATGTCTGGCCTGCCTAGCAGCAGCAGCTGCCGAACTCTCCCCAACCTCAAACCTGGAAGCGGGAGCAGTGAAGCGAGCTCTCTTCTGAAGCGGTATAACGGCCTTAGGAATATAATCTCTATGGTTAGAAGATAGAAAAAGTAATGGTGGTGATGGTACATGTAGTGGTAACGCAACTCTTCACTGAACCAGGGCTGTTTTGTAGCCAAGTTGTGCACTAGCATAAGGAGGGCTAGTATGTGGAGGTGATGATAGTAGTAGTGGGGATGGGATCCTAGGGAGTGGGGATGATAGTGTTGATAATGGATATGGTGGTGGTGATGGAGTAGGTATAAAAGCGTACTCAACAATGAGTGCCTCAGTAGATGATGCCATAGGTGGCTGGGGTCTAACAGTCTTCCATGCCTTACGAAGACGTGTCTAAGAGAAAGGGACCCTAGTCTGAGGTGGTGGTGGTGGTGTAGCTGCAGCAGAGTCGGTCAGAGCTAGATGCTCCTCATCCTCATCCTCCTTAGAGGCCTCCTCCTCCTTCTCCTCCTCATCATCATCCTCGGAGGACTCCTCCTCTTCATCATCATCTCCTCCATCAGCAGGATAATTGGCAGGATCTTCCTCATAGTCCTCCTCTAGGTCCTCCTTTGGATCCGAGTCAGCAACATAGCTCGGTGATAGGGCGGTGGGTGAAGCATCAACAGGTAGAGGTTGATTCTCAAGCGGTATCTCGTCATCGGATGGAGCTACATACTCCGAATACTCGGGACCAAGCACATAGTCTGGTGATGGTGGCTACTCGGGACCAAGCACATAGTCCAGTAATGGTGGCTGCTCAGGACCAGGCACATAGTTCGGTGATAGTGGTACCTGCTTTGGAGACTGTGGTGCCTCCTCAGGTGCGTCAAACTCAGCTGGATCCATCAAATGGAAACCTTATGGTGGTAGGTCAGAATCGGAAGATATAGACGTGTAGATGAAGACATGACTACTGTAACAATAAAATTAACTTATATAAGTATAATGTATAAGACATGTATAGTAATATAATATAAATACCTATATAGATCATGTAAGCAATCAATGCAAACAAATAGTGTATGTATGTCCGTT